>JAFIRS010000619.1:470000-617759 GCA_018342105.1 Gonioctena quinquepunctata | reverse complement strand
ATTTATTTCTCGCTTCTTCAGAGCTAAAATAATTGAAAGAGAAACAATATCATAATCTGACACAATAATGTTATTATATATTCTACTGAGATATTCGATATCTGCATGCCTCCTTACTGAATTTCTGTAGCGATTAATATGGATCATTTCCAAAATCAACCTTCTGCGCTCGATGTCTCCATGATCTGATATTTGTATGTTATCAAAATCGAAATTGTGACCCAGATCATGGTGATGTTCGGATAATTCTGTTTTTCTGGATAGATCTCCACAATCATTTTATATTGTTTACTCTCTTTCCCAATAACTGCCGTGTTTGTCCAATATATACTTTTTCGCAGTTAACGCATTCAATGTTGTATACTACATTCGACTGGAAAATTGTTTTTAATTTATTTTTTTTGTACAGTGCTATTGCTGATTTTTCAACTAGAGTTTTTCTGATAAATCTTTTACGTAAGTTAATTTAAAATACTTTGTATTCCCCTGCTAGTGTTTGAGTTCGGACGATTATGTAGGATTCTATCGATTAGTGCTTTGGGATACTGATTTTTAAACACCATATTTTTAAATTTTTTGAGATTCTCTTCGTGAAACTTACCTTCACCAAGAGCGAGGGCTCTGTACGTGTTTCATTCCTTCAATGATAGCTGTTTTTTTGGGAAAAGGGACGATGTGAAAAAAAATTGAGAAGTCTGCCAGGGTTTCATGTACCAATTGCTCGACAAACTCCGATCCTCATTTCCTATCATAAGAGTATCAAGAAAAGGTATTCCATTATCTTTTTAATTTTCCAATGTGAATTGAATTCTACTAAGGAAATCATTGAAAATAGCTCAGCACTTCTTTTTCACTATTTCGGGGGATGACTGTCAGAATATCATCAACGTAACAAAACAGGAAGGGTATTTTGAATGACAGGTTTCTAACGACTCTATCCTGTTGAAACGGGAAACATTCGCAATTGGATATTGAATAGAAAGATTTTTCTGTTGATTGAAAAATCCACGATAAAAATGAATTTATTTTTTGTGGATGTCTAACAGAGAACAACATTGAACTACATCTGATAGTGGCAGTTCAATGTCCAGCGTAGCATTAGCCAGGGAAGTAGACTACATCTGATAGATGTAGTTCAATGTCCAGCGTGGCATTAGCCAAGAAAGAAGTTGTTTTCTGTTAGCTATTCACAAAAAATAACTTCATTTTTATCGTGGATTTTTCAATTCACAGAAAAATATTTCTATTCAATATCCAATTGAGAATGTTCCCCTTTTCAACATGAATACCCCACAAGAGGTTATCTTGAACGATGGAAGATAGTAACTAAAGCTTTATCTTTCAGTCGCAGATGATTCCACATCTGATTTTTTGAACATCCTGTTCATATTTTCAAACAAACTGACTCTATCCAATAAATAATTATTCACTGAATTTGCTATACTGGGAGAGGCAGGGTTACCCATGGCTATACCATCTAGCTGTTGATAAAAAATCCCATTGAATTTGAAATAACTCGAGTCAAACAAGTAAATAATAATATCCAAAAATTAATCCAGGGGAATTTCTGTCATTATTTCCAAAATTCCTTGATAATTTCTATGACTAATTCTTTAGGGGTGCTTGGGAAGAGTGAAACAACATCCAGATGTATCAACACAAAATCATTTGGCAAAACAATATTTTTAATTTTTCCAACTGCTGAAAAAGAATTTGTTACGTGATATTTGAAGTCCGGATATAAGTTGTGTAATATTTAGTACTTGACCAACGAGTAGGAAGGTGCCCCTATTCTTGAACACCCGGAAAACTGGAAGTGAATTTGTGGGATCTGTTTATAGTGGGCATGAACCTGATTTTGTTTGAAAGGTTTATGTACATCAAGTTATTTGTAGTAAAAAACTAATTTATTGTATATATTTTTTATTTGTAATATATTTCTCTCTCTACTTTTATTATTGTCGTAACTGATAAGTTTTATTCACACTTGAATGTTAGTCGTCAGTTGACCAGCCTCTTTGAAATATTTTATTTGTTTAATCCATATCCAACTAAGTATTTCAACGATGCATTGTTACAATGCACATCAATACAGACTAAGTACTATGTACCGTTAATTACGCCTGAGGTGAGTTCACCAGTATTTACAGTTGAGGTGGATTGTGTCAGTGTTTTCGTGAAGTATTATGATATTGTTTTCTCTTTCAATTATTTTAGCTCTGAAGAAGCGAGAAATAAATCGCGAAACGTTAGCAAAGGCTTAGGACAACTGTTTTTCTGTCCAATACCCAGCAATTTTTGCGAATACCCATGGTTATAGTTTCTCAAACATTTGCTCCTACATTATATACTATGAGGACAAATAAAGAAATATTTGCTCATTGGAACTTGTGTTTGAATTAGGCTCGTTTACATTCCAATGAATATATTGGTAAATAACTTTTTTGTCAACTATTCGTTAGTGATTAAATAATATAAAATCACGAAACGCATCTCATGAAATTACCAATAAAATTTTTTAGCTGTAATTTTCTGATATCTTTTATTTCAAAACGTTTTGTATCGCGTTCTGCCCAGGATATTGGAATTTGTATGTCAATGAATATTCCTCAACATACTTCAAACATGAAGTGAGGCTTTCGCATTCCTTTCCCGAAATTCAAGAGGTTGTACTTCAGGAAGTGCTATAGATGATCATCTGATTCGGTTGTTTGTTTCATGAAGTATATATTCTGATATTTTTAAGAAAGTGTATACTTTCCGAGATGAAAATTAGTAATGGGATAATCGACTTCTCCAAGAAATACGATACATATTATTCGATCCACTGATTGACTCATCGATTTGTTTTGATAGCAGTTAATGAAAAATTGAGAATATTAAAAATACAGGGCAATGTTTGAAAAAATTGTAGGTGAATATCTAAAATAGTATGTTTAAATGAATGATATTAAAAGCGAACCCCCGTTCTTTGAAGTTAAAGTATTGAGTTTAAAAAATTGTGTTTCGATAAAGTGCAATTCAATAAAATAACACGAGACTTTGAAGAAGGAACGTTTCAACCTTCGAGAGTTCTAACAGAGAGAACCATCGTTTCTTTCAAAATCTGCCACTACGTATTTTTCAATGGTTTTGGAGAAAAATCATAATGGTGAGTATCTGTTTTATGTCTTAAGATATTTGAGTACAATTCGAATAACTTTGTATAATATACATATGTGACTTTTTCATCATCAAAATTATAGAACTTGTTGCAAGTCAAGAGCTACGAAAATCAATTCCAGGAAACTCCCAACGATCACGATACTCCATAAAAGTTAATATCGAATAATCTCCCTCGAGGTTTGTTTTCCCTCTTAACTACTGAAAAACTCTGCCACAAACTTCCAACTTGACTTTTCATTAATTCCTGTTCACATTTTCCGCTTGAACTTCAAAAAGTTAGACATTAACTGCGAGAATGTTTATAAATGAAATTGAAAATCTTAGTTTATTGGCCTTGTGGAATCAAATTCAAGAAAATGTTGGAGCTGAATTAATTATTTTGTATGCTTCCTACCATAAAACCGTTCTCCTTCAGCTGATTTGAATTGAACTTCTTGATTGGTACAATATACTCGTGGATGATGATCAACTTTTTTCTGAGACTTGGAGTTATTGAAGTTTGCTCAGGGATTCTCGGCATTTGAATTGAAACGAATCAAGAATTGAGTAACCAATAAAGTAAACCTTTTCATGTAGCAAACTTGATGGACCTAAAAATACTGAATACGAATACGTCACTCATGTTTGTTGTTATATTACAGAAAATACTAGCTGTAAAATATCGTTAACCTTCAACAACATTTTGGGGTATGTCGGCTAGTAACCGTTACAACTATCAAATATTTTCGTAGATAACTATTATTTCTGTGGCAGAGGCGAACATTTCGGTGAATGTTGAAAGAATATGTTCATTGAGCGTATTGATTAACAAAGCTAAGACGTTTCTACTTGTGAGGAGCGAAGTCACGAACGAACTGTTCGTTTGAGAGTTGTGACTGAGTTGAACTACGAGTTCATTATGTATTTGAACGATTTCGCGTGCATGTTGGTCGCATATCCATTAAAAACAACTATTTCCCTGGCTAATGCTTCAGCGGACGTTGAATGACATCCGATGGATAAACGTACAAAGTACTACAAGGTACTTTGCAAATTTCTGTTGCGAAATGGATACTGTTTTTATTTGGCGTATTTTACAAGAGTCCTACAATTTAATCTGTGAGACCTTCTGTGATTGTGAAGTTAGAAGTCTGCCATAGGTAGTATTTCTATTGAATTTATAAAAATGTAGTGGCTACACTCACCTTCACTTACCTATAATGGATTATTCTCTCCATTCAATATTTGGCAAACATATTTTCAATTCATGCCTTAGGCTTCAGCAATAGAATGACGTTTACGAGTAGCTAATGAAAGACAAATTCAACATATAATACATAAAATCCAAATGTACACTTCTTGCCGAGCGACTGATGCTGATTGATACCCATTAAAATGAACATAGAATGGGGAAATAACAAAGAGTTTTTGAATCAATTAAGCTCGCTACAGGTTGTCACAGTACTATTGAACACTGGATTCAATTTGTAGATTATCGAATAAAAACTTCTTTCTCCGATATGAAACGGCGATCAACCTTTTTTTTACACACATTCCAGTTACATTCCGATCCACGTTCTCTCCGTGACTCTGGATGTCGTCTCCTACCTGTATACTAATTTTATATCACCTCAAACAAATATGAGAACATTTTGCGGCGGACCGTTAGTGCTTCTCGTCATCAAATACTATGTTCAATATTTATTCATTTCATAAACAGAAAACTCGAAATAGATCGTGTATAGAATCCACTAGGCAGATGGTGTGAATTGACAATGAATTAGTAGAAGCCCAGTGGTGTCACAGATAATTCTTAAGATCTCTGGACCAATGCCCTACTATTGAATTTTGTTTAATGGTGATATATTCTAAAATTATTTTCTAAACTGAGATCAAATGTCTAAACTGAAATCATACATACGTCATAATCGGTCAATGATGATATTTTTTTATGAGATATTCATATTGTTTTGTGGTACAAAATATTTCATTTGGACAACATTCTACTTTTATGAGTCTTAACATCCCTTCGACATTTTCTGGATATTTGAAAAAAATTATGAGGGAAATTGTGAAATGGTTTGATCACGACGTGATCTCCCTACATCACACACTATCCAGCGCTCTCTTCCGTGATCATCGACCGGATCCCTTCTCATTTTTCAGGACATACTTTCGTTTCATCATAAATTATCAAAAGATAGACTTAATTTTTTTTTTTACCAAGATTCAGGAAATTCAGTAATAACCATTTTTCAGTTATTGCGTTGTTCTTTGAGAGGTATGAGGGTGCTGACCTATTATGTATCAGGTTAAAATACAAAAAATTTGGAGAAAAAGAGTTTGTTTCCTAGATTTTGATAACGCTAAAAATGACAAAGAACATTTAGAATTGCTATAAAAGGTTTCCTAGCGCTTACAGGAATGCAGATTTAAAATAAAGAAGACAAAATTTTCCTTCTTTCAGTAATCTGTAAAATACCTTGGACACATAATCGATAGTTAGGGATTACATACTTTGATAAAACGAGTGTTGGGCATGAGGAATTCAAAAGTTACTTAAACATTCACTGAATTAAAATCCTTTTTGGGTAAGTATGTTGAACTTTTACTGCAAGTTTCTTCCCGATGCTTCGGCTTGTTTGAAACCACTTTATTTTCATACTAAAATTGAATCTCGATACTTTGTGAGCGCGAAACGTGAGGACGGCTGGACCGATTTGGCAAATTGTTTCTTTGGATGTTCGTAATACTCCGAATAAGGTTTTTAGGACAAGAAAGGATTTTTAGAAAAATTATTGGAAAAGTTTTCAGGAATATATAATAAAAATTCATGTCTGTTTGTATTGGTAAGTTCATAATTTGAGAACGGTTTTACCGATTTGGCAAATTTTTTGGGAAAAACGGGATCACCAAAAAACCGTGATAACGGGGTAACAAAGAAATGGAATAACGGGAAAACGGGATAACATTATAATGGGATAACGGGATAACGGGAGAAAGCGATAACGGGATAACGAGAAAACGGGATAACTCAGATCCATGAGATATTGAAATTTGAAGTGTGTAAAAAATATGCTTTATATTCCACGGTTTTGGCACATTTCGACCCGCGCTTCAATTTCACATGAGTATATATGATGATAAATCAGAGAGACCGATGCGTCGCGACGCGTCCTTTGAAATTGTGCAGAGATATTGCATTCGCAAATAGAGAAAGAGGAATTAGCGGTTATATAAGGAGAGAAATTTTTTCTTATATCTTTATGGAGATTCATTTTATGTATAACCAAGAACCATAAGTATCAATTTTTGGAGATAAAAAAGGCATACCCGTTTTTGCGGCAAACCGTCTTTGAAGGCGGGCCCATATTCTGGCTCCATTTGATTTCGAAATTGGTTATGTTAGGAGTGAAAATTAGTACGCTAAATTTTTATCAGGGTCACCTATTGTCGAATCGATGGAACAGAGGTAAACCTAATAGTAGAGGAGACCGTGGGAGGTCGACCTTCACCGATCTGATAACTCGATGAGACATATTTTTTATCAAATATAATTTATAAACAAATATGCCCATTATAACTTGCCTATCGAAAAGTGTTCATAGCTATTTTTAATTGAATTAATTTCAATCAATTTTCTTTCATCACCTTCACTCTTTTGATAACCGAATGAGTTCCACCTCAACTGATAGTTTTGAACACACAGAATATGCCTAGGTAGGCTTGCCTACTTATTTCTGTACATTGCTATCTGGCAAGCAGTTATCAATGTAGGTAACTACACCGATCTGTTATCCAATCGAAATTGATATCATAGGTAGGATAATTCAATTACAAAACCAATCGTACAGGCTTGCCTGCAAAAAATCGTACATAAAATATTATAAGCTATAAAGTTTCAGAATTTTAGCTATTTGATAGGTGCGAGAGAGAAAGTAGAGCGTCCGAGGTCCGTGTGATAGAACAGGACACAACATAGCAGCTGCACGCTACCTGACCGTTGAATGTATCCGAGTGCGCATGCTCGGGTACATGTGAGTGACAGTAACAGCATTTATTTACACTCGACAGTAATTTTGAACTCTTTTATATGCTTTGTAATAAACGCTTTTAACAACATAAATGTATTAAATTTTATTTTTCTATATTGATGATTTTTTTTATTTATTATACTTAAATTTCAAA
The DNA here is from genome assembly GCA_018342105.1 of Gonioctena quinquepunctata. Classification (NCBI taxonomy): domain Eukaryota; kingdom Metazoa; phylum Arthropoda; class Insecta; order Coleoptera; family Chrysomelidae; genus Gonioctena; species Gonioctena quinquepunctata. Next base: position 610,427 of record JAFIRS010000619.1, on the reverse strand, counting down.
AGTTACACTTATTCTTTCCCGCTTTACGGCATTTATTTGATTTTAAATAATAAATAATCTTTATTTAATTTTAAATAAAAAATATAGATTTTTTTATCATTTTTAAATTTTATAATTCAGCTTTGAAATGGGAAAAAATTTTAATTTTTATTTTTTTATTTATTAATATATTAAATTATTTATTTTCGATAATTTCATAGCTGTAAGTATATATAGTGTGAAATAATACAAAAATTGTGATCGAAAGTAGAGTTATAATAAATTAGAATTCAAAATTACTGTCGAGTGTAAATAAATGATGTCACTGTCACTCACATGTACACGAGCATGCGCACTCGGATACATTCAACGGTCAGGTAGCGTGCAGCTGCTATGTTGTGTCCTGTTCTATCACACGGACCTCGGACGCTCTACTTTCTCTCTCGCACCTATCAAATAGCTAAAATTCTAAGACTTTATATCTTGGCAATAATATTTTATGTTCGATTTTTTGCAGGCAAGCCTATACGATTGGTTTTTTAATTAAATTATCTGACCTATTATATCAATATCGATTGGTTAACAGATCGGTGTAGTTACCTATATTGACTTGCCTGTTCACATCTGCTTGCCAGGTAGCCATACACAGAAATAAGTAGGCAAGCCTACCTAGGCATATTCTGAGTGTTACAAACTATCAGTCGAGATGAAACTCATTCGGTTATCAAAAGAGTGGAGGTGATGAAAGAAAATTGATTAAAATTAATTCAATTAAAAATAGCTATGAACACTTTTCGATTGGCAAGTTATCATAGGCATATTTGTTTATAAATTATATTTGATAAAAAATATGTCTCATCGAGTTATCAGATCGGTGGAGGTCGACCTCCCACCGGCTCTTAGACTATAATGTAACTTCAATATAACTTTCAATATGTCTTACTTATACAATGTGAACGAATTCAGTTTTTGTATTTACTTCAAAATGATAGAGAGAGAAAAGGTTATCGATCCGATCTTTCTCAGAAATGGATGGCGAAAAGGGCCTCCTTTAAGCCGCGTACTCACTTAGCGAACACGAACGAACGAACAGCAACACACTCATACGGTATGCGGATATTTGGTTCAATATTCGCTTTGACGTCCACATTTAGCGAACGTACAGGTCAATCAATAGAGATTTTCTGCTCTATTGATTCTATGGCGAAAATACTACCAGGAAACCGACTGTGCCATCATACGAAAGACGGTAGTCATAACCTGTTATGTTTCCTACTCCCAACTGTCATTGCTTACTTTGTTATAAACATTTAAAAGCATTTTATTTTAATTTTTCATCGTTTTTCTAACTTGAAAACGGATAAAGCAATCTCATTACTCTTCATTAATGGATTGTAGAGAATAAAAATGCAAAAAAAAATAGTTACAGGACAATTTGATAGAATTATTAGTACCGGAGAAAAACAGGAAAAACCGAAAAAAATCAGCTTTAAGATAAAACATAACTCCGCCACATTTGAAGTAGTAGTGCAAACTTTCCACGACATAGTAGTGATTAATATGTACTTTATGTGTGACAAACTCAGACGCTTTCGGATGATTAGTTTTGGCATAATTGCAATCTGAATTTTTTCAATGCACTTTATTGCAGCAGATCTGTATGCGTCGTAGATGGTCCAATTCCATTTTTTCAAAAATATTTCAAGATAAGAAGTATAGTACTACAAAACGTATATTCTCATTTTGCAAAACAGGTGAAAAATACATGATAAAAAATTTGCGAGTGCGTGAAAGCGGCTGAGTAGTGGGGGTAGAGCAGCAGACGCGGGGAAGCGTATGTAAAGCAACACAACGCGCTGCGCCCGTTGTGAATCTGCTGCTCTACCCCCACTCCTGAGCCGCTTTCATGCACTCGCCGGTTTTCGATCATGTTTGCAAGTATTTCTCAACTATTTCGCAGCATTTTAACGCAAAATGAGAATAGTAATTTTGTAGTTCTATACTTCAACTCTTAAACTCTTTCAGAAAAATTGAAATTGGACCACCTATGACGAATCCAGGTCTGCTGCAATAAAGTGCATTAAAAAAATCGAATAGCAATTATTCCAAAACTAGTAATCCAAGAGTGCCAGAGTTTTTCACACATTAGGTACATATCAATTACCACTATGTCGAGGAGAACCTGCTTCAGAACTTGAAAAATGGTGGTGTTATGATTTTTTTTTAAAAACGCAGATTTTTTCCGGTTTTTTTCCGTTAGTCCAATCAAGTTGTGCTAGGGCTTATTCTCTATACAATTTGTCCATTGAGATTATCAAGATTGCTTCATTAGTTTAGTTTCAAGTCAAAAAAAGTTTACAAAAATTTAAAAAACTTTATAACAGATTTAGCAATCACAGTTAGGAGTATGAAACATAACAGGATATAACTACGGACCGTCTTTAGTATGATGGCACAGTCGGTTTCCTGGTAGTATTTTTGTCACGAAAAAATCTCTATTGATTGGTCTAGTATGCGTATGTTGTTGTTTGCCTGGTCAGGTTGTCGTTGCGTAAGTAAACAAATGTCTGATGAAGAATTAATTTTCCACCTGCTCCCATACCAGAGTACGATTCTTGTTTTTGATGAAGGAATTAATTTTACGTTTTACCTCAGCTACATCACACTAAGATCATCCGGAATTTTATTCCAAGCTTGTTGGTTCTTTAATTTGTTCTTAAAATTATTATGTGTCGGGTTCCAAAGGCATTCGTTTTCCCTGTATAAATAATGAGATATAATACGGTATTGTTCCCCTCCATGGTTTGAAATGTAAATAAATCAAAAATCGACCACACTGTCTCCTAGAGCGTAGGACCGCATGTGTGCGGAAATACGTACAGCGTACAGCGATTTTTTTTGAAGTTCTGACAAGCGAGCGAATCTGTACGCAGCCGAACGCATGCGTTTGTCGACACGTCCACATTGAGCGAACGCATGTGTTCCTCACCGTGCGATCATATTCGTTCACTAAGTGAGTACGCGGCTTAGACTTAGACCTTTTTTCAATTTGAAAACGGAGATGACAATAGAGCAGAGCTATTTAATGTGGAGATACCGGCTGATAGTACCTGAAATAATCAGGAACTCAATTTTAACTGAACTCCTTTGTTTCAACAAAAGTGTAGTAAAAATCATTCGCACGGTCCTATGTTTGGTGGCCTTCCATTGATTAATAGAAAATTCAACACGTTTACGCTAGGAATCCTCCGAAAGCTGACTTAAGTCGTTTGGAATTGGCCCCTAAAGCCTTAGAATGGGCTATGTGCGGCCTTTTTCGGTCGTATCTTCAACATTTTTTGTTTTCGTGATTGAGGATGCTACTTTCAAATGAATAGAGCGTGTAGAAATGACTAGTATGACAGCCTCAGCAACGATAAAGAATTTTCTTGAGGTGTTTTGCAGATTTTGTTTTCCATTTGAAATATACACTGTCAACGCAAAAACATTCATTTCTGAGGAATTCCAATATTTTTTTAAACCTAGTAGTACAACACACAAAACAAGCACACCCTTCTACTAACGGTTCTGTTGAAAGCGCCGTTAAGATTATGAAGAATGCCATTTATAAAAGGTTGGTTAGAAAACAAAACTTAATAATCGATCACTTTCTATTTCAATATAGGGACACACCACATCCCACCACAGGGAAATCACAGCGAAATTATTGATAGGGCGCACTATCCGCACAAAGTTTGATGTGTTGTTGCCATCAACGAGAATGGTGGTGAAAAATAATCCCCGATTATAGAGCGAACATACCCGAATGGTGTACGGGGGTAGTAAACAAAAATCTAGGCCAAAGAACTTATATAGAAACAGAGAATGGACTGATTTGGAAAAGGAATAATGATGAATAATCTCTCAGTAAACCAACAAGAAGAAACTATCATTCCACGATCTGATATCACTACGGAAATATGTGATGATCTCTACAGATCAATTCGAAATGGTAATATTCTATAATTCTATATAGTAACAGTGCTGATATTCACAGATCAACCCAAATGTAAATATTGTAAATAGTGATACTGTGAAACACTCCGAATCTGTGATTCGGAATAATCTCTCATAATTGTTCTAAATTCAATTTCCATTTCATGAAATACTAAAACAACGGAAAGGTGGTGAAAGTCTCTCTCCGTATTGTTAAACTCTTATAATATTCGTATTTGGAAATGATATACAATATGATGTTCATTTTGATAATGAAGAGTCCATCGATGATCATTTCCTCAGTCTGAGTAAAATTCAATGATGGGCGATTTGATATTTTCGGCTGGTTATAGTAAATCAGTCGAAATAAGCAAGTCCGCCTTACCTTAATTCGATATATTGAGTTGGAATAAATAAATAAATAAATAATGACACTTGTCCGCCTAGTATGACTTTTTCATGTGTTATATTTCATTAATGAACCATTTTGTCGCACGTCACTGAAACACACATTGCACGCAACTTCCAGGACGTTTTCCGATAAACTTCCGGAAAATTAGGCAGCTGATATATCGATTGAGAATCGTTGTCGTTTAATTTTATGTATGTCATAATCTTCTTGATGGTGAAGTTCTGGAGTTTTATGAAGTGTAATAAAACTCCCGTCGGATTAAGGACTGAAAGACTGGTAGCATGACATGGTTGGAGGAAATATTTTGATCCCCCAACTATTTTATGGTTTATCGTCTCTCTTTATAGTTTTCCAGGAGAATTTTATTACAGCCATATTTAGTTTCCTTGATATTGTTTCTGGAATGCGACTTTCGTGGTTGTTATTATTTTTATTCGTTGAATTTGAATGGCATTCCAACGAATGAAAATTATAAATGCAGATGCTAAAAAAGGCTGGTTTCATATTTCATCTATTCTCCACTCGGATTCCTATATGGACGAAAAACAAAATTTGCGTGACTTCGGATTAAAACGATAAGTAGTTGGACCAGGAAATTTAGATAGTTTGGTAATGAACGGTAATTTTCGCATTAAAACTCTTGTATGGTATAAAAACTTTTCAACAAAAAATGAAACCGACGAAATATGGAACTGAAAAGTAAAAAATAAAATAAACTCTCTCAGTCTCAATAACTAAGCTCCCAAACTAATGTAAGTAACTAATTTTGAGTCAGCGCCAAACAAACAAGCAAATGAATTAGGTAAGGCGTGAAATGCGCGGTGACATTCTGATAATTTTTTTGAAGTAATTTTATGATCTTCGTTGATTGTTTGTTTGGCGCCGACTCAAAATCAGTTACTCACATTAGTTTAGGAGCTTAGTTATTGAGACTAAGAAGGTTTATTTTATTTTTTACTTTTCAGTTCCGTATTTCGTCGGTTTAATTTTTTGTTAAAAGGTTTTTATCTTTCAACTTTTTGTGGCTGAAATCTACTGATTACTACCTACTTGTTTTTTTATTACTTCCAAAATACTTACTTACCCACGTTACTTCAACTATTACCAGTTGAATAATATGATTATCTACTTTTACTATTTGTTGTAATATGAATTATTTTTGTAGTTCTGGTTAGTTTATTTCATTACTTTGTATATCATTCCATCCTCTCATAGAATATGATGATTGTGACGTATGTGGAACAAAAATAATGACAGTAGCGATCTGTCATTGTCAACTACATATGTGTGTGCCAATGTTCACAAGTGAAAAATCAATTATCCCCTATTTTTCTACCCGTAAGGTGGATAATTTCATTCGAAATCCAAATATGAGGTATACCCTATCTAATAAAAAAAGAATAATCCAAATCGAAGAACCCAGTACAAAGTTATTCCTGATAGAATCGGTTAACGGACCAGAATTCAGAGGGGGAGTGATCAATATCCTTCATTTTGCTACCCTTAGGGGTGGATTTCCTCTTTCAAATTCGAATGGGACCATTTTCAAAGTATACCCTATCCATTTAAAAAAGAATCGGACATCTCAGTGGAAAGTTATGCGTGATCATAAATTTAAAAAAATGATAAAAAAAAATATATGCGTCGACTAGAGAACCTCCTCCTTTTTGGTTTCGTCGGTTAAAAATACACCTTGTTCCTGAACATGTACGTTCATTTCAATTTTCAATGAATGATAACTATATTATAGATGGAAATGGTGCATGTGCTTCTGAATGAATGGAATCTAGAGTTCAGCATGCTATTAGATTCCCTACAGTGACACCCAAAATCTGCTTCATATGGAATATTTTTTGAATTATCGATTAAGATGGCATTGACTTTGCCAATCAATCGTAATTCCGGCAAATGTTGAAGACAGTTCTTGTGCAAAATCTGTACAATTCCAACAAATCAACAAGAAAGTGACGTTAGTGGTATGTTTCGATAAGCACCCTCCAGAATGAAATGCGTTTGAAAATCTTCTTTTAAATGTAACAAAATATAAAATCCACTGTAAAATTTGGTATCTCAACTTGTATTATCGTGAATGACGAGTGAATAATAACAAAATACAGTTGGAATGAAGTAAATAGATTAAAAAATCATAATTTTCGGAACCACTGTACTTGGCTTAAAACCCTCTGATCGGAGCCTTGGCAATTCCTGTATTCAAATTGCAATGTACCGCACTCCATTACATAAATATACATAATAACCGATCGAAATGAGCAGTGGCTGTGCGAAGTTGTGATAGGTTCGATATCCTAGGTTTACATATTTACTATCGGTCCTAAATTGATACAAATCAATTCTGTTTCCATGAATACAGTTGAATATGTAGGATGAATGCAAAGCAAAAATTTCATTATAACCTATGTAAGCGGCAGGGGATACGGTTCAAACCTTAATTGAGAATGACATTTTTTTCTGCATATTTTTGTCTTCAAAATTGGTGTTTTGCTAGAACGTCTATTAGTCATCATGTATGTAAAGGGACTGATAAATATAATATCATGAATATTTTTTTCGGGGTAATAATGAATAAATCGAAAGCATTATCAAAATAGCCATCAATATATTTGTAGAAAATCCCATTCTGCTTCGGATTGAGAATGATATGATAGTGAATAAAGTTTATATTTCAGTCGAGTGATTCCACATCTGATTTTATGAATACCTACCCTGTTCATATTTCAACAAAGTATTCTATATTACCCCAAGACAGTTTATGAATGTCATAGAAACACTGATTTCAAAGTGTCACTCCGGAAGAAATGTTTCTAACATTTTTTCATCATTTCAAAATGAAAGGTTCTGGAAATTGTGTATAGTACACTGTTAACCTTCTTACTTAAAATATTCATACTTAACTCCCAAACCACGTTTTTTACCCGTTTCCCTAGCTGTATACCAACTCTCGGAAGTTTCAATGAAAAGTAGTATTAGTTACAAGACGAACGCTGCTACCGCTGACCCCGTCAGTATTACCGTCAATATAACTACTGAGAAATTTGGTATTATCTGACCATTCAATTATTCCATCACCTTTTCTTAAATTAAAATTACCAACCTTTTCATTGGTTCTGAATTGAAACTGCATGAAAATATTTTCTACGCGTTCACCACCAGTAAAAATTCTGCATTGAGTATATTTCCAAATTATTCCCATTACATGAAAAACAAAAAAATGTAAAAGGTGGTGAAAGTCTCTCCCATATTGTTAAATTCTTATAATGTTCGATATTTGGAAATTATATACAATATGATGTTTATTTGATGATCATTTGTTTTTTCGTTCCGGTTTTTTATTATATTACCTTTTGACTGGTTATAGTGTTACCATCAATATAAGTACTGAAAAATTTTGTAATTATCTGACCATTTATTAATTCCATCACCTTTTCTGTAATGAAAATTACCAACATTTCCATTGCTTCTGAATTAAAATTGCAACAAAAGAGTTTTCTACGCGTTCACCACCAGAATATTCTTTTATAAGATCTCTCTATATGTATGTATATATAGATGTCCTGATTAAATCAGGGAAGCTATATATATATATATATATATATATATATATATATATATATATATAAATATATATATATATATATATATATATATATATATATATATATATATATAGATGTCCTGATTAAATCAGGAGCCTCTCTTTTGAGAGGTTACTTTGCAAATGCTTGCTGTAAAGCAGATACATTTCAACCAATGCAATTCGGGTTGACCAACCCTGTATACCGGTTCTGCCCCTGATCAGAACAGGGTGGGTCATGCAGACAACAACTAATGTCTGCGAACCCAAATTGATTGATCCAAATATATCTACTTCACTGCCATTTCTGAGGCAAGAACTATCCGGAAAAGTCCGACTGGTAGCGCCACCTCAGATCAAGCGCAAGCATACCCATATAGACACTCCAAAGGTGGAGGCAGAAATCTGTAACACATAGTCCAGTTAGTTTCTGCATGTGCCCAGAGTAACAGAGTAACGTGCAAAGTAACCTCTCAAAAGAGAGGCCTTGCACGATTATTCATAAGTCATCCAACGTCCGTCGAGGCTTTAGCCAGGGAAGTAGCTGAAATTTTGGGTGTAGTTTGCTAATGTTCTGTGCATAAGTTATGTCTGAGGGGATTCGTTCTCCATTATATAGGGTCGTTCAAAATTTGTGACTTTTCCGATAGATACAAAAATGATTAAAAGTATTTTTTTTAATGGAACACCCTGTATATTATCGAATATCCTGAAAGACAATTGAAGTTTCTTTCAAATGATGTATCATGTGCCTACAGTCGGGTTTCCGAAAAAAAAAAATCTGCATTTGAATATGTATTATTATCCATTTTGACAGAAACACCAAGAAAATCACTACTACCATTTTAATTTCCCAGAATAACAAATCGAAATAGGTAATATTACCCAATTGATATTATCTGATTGAAAAATCATATCAATCTGGAATGATTCGCTTCAAAATGTTCATACTTCTGGAGATACAGTTGGAACTTGAGGTTTTTTCTAACTCTCAAATGATGCAATTCAGTTTTAGCAAGGATTAATTGAAAAAATATCTCAGGAAAATTTTGAAAAAGGTTTTGAGTCATACTCGAGAAAAGGTCCAGAGTAATTATATTTTAGATGACTTATTTCATAATGACGTATTCCAAATATGGCAAAATCATACGATTTTTATAGAAACTTACTTTTATATCGGAAACCAGACTATTTAGGTATAGGAACATGATACATCATTTGAAAGGAACTCTAATTGAAAATTAACTTTATTTGTGTTTCAGGATATTTGATAATATAAGGGTGTTCCATTCAAAAAATGTACTTTTCACCATTTTCTTAACTATCGGAAAAATCACAAATTTTAAACGACTCTGTATAATGGAGAACGAATTCCCTCAGACATAACTAATGCACAGAATATTGGTAAACTATACCCAAAATTTCAGCTTTGTACGAGTCCAAATACCGCAGTAATAAACATTTAATTGAAGCTATGTTTTGCGCAAAAAATAAGGAAATCAATGAATTTCTCGAAAACCGCTTGAGATCGGTATAGGGAAGTATCATACAGAAATCATCGAAAAGCAATAACAAAGCGAAAAATGCAATAATATACAGGGTGTCTCATTGGAAATATCAAAGATTGTTGCTACTTTTCAATATGAGCGGCAACGCCGTGGCGCTGAAAATATTTTAGATCGATAGAGCAAAACTAATTACCCAAGAAACCAAATTTTTAAAAATAATCCTGTGTCTCGTTCTCCAGAAAAGTCTTATAGGCCATCGACTTTGAGACACCCCGTATATATATATGGGATGTAACGAAATTTCTAGACATTAAAGAAGGCCTTATTTTTCAACAGAATTAAACAAAATTTGTCTCAAAAATAATATCTCGATTAAGTTCAAATATGGCCAGGAAACCAGTTTTTAACCGACGAAACCAAAAAGGAGGTGGTTCTCTATTCGACCCGTATATTTTATGTTATTCCATAATATTTTTTTATATATGATCACGCATAACTTTCTACTGAGGCCTCCGATTCCGATAATTCTTTTTTCAGTGGATAGGGTGTACTTCGAATTTGGTCCCTTTGAATTTGAAAGATGAAATCCACCCCTAAGGGTAGCGAAATGAAGGATATTAATCACTCACCCTCTGAATTCTGGTCCGTTAACCGATTCTATCAGGCATAACTTTGTACTAGGTTCTTCGATTTGGATGATTCTTTTTTTAATAGATAGGGGAAGATGAAATAGATTTTAAATTAATAAAAAATACTTTTGATGTCATTGGTTATCCTCTCTTACACTGTATTAACACCTCTTACAACTTGGAGAATTTCCCGATAATTTAAAAACCTCAGTTGTAATTCCAGTACCAAAGGTAACCAGCACTAAGAATATTAAACACCTCTTTACAACTTGGAGAATTTCCCGATAATTTAAAAACCTATAAACAATTCACAGCATATCTTGATACTCAAAACTACTTAACCAAGACCAGTCAGGCTTTCGAAGCGGTTTCTCGTGTGAAACAGCATTGCAAAAGTAGTGAATGACTTTAAATATGCTATGGACGAAGGTAAATCTATTGTAGCGGTGTTCTTAGATTTACGTCGTGCATTCGAAGTTGTAGATAGAACAATCTTATTAAATAAACTTAAATATTACTTTGGAGTAAATGCATCCTCATAAAAATGGTTTGAGTCGTATTTAGAACATAGATATCAAAAACCTAAAATCAATAATAAAATATCACAAAAAAGAACTGTTTTAACTGGAGTACCACAAGGAAGTGTATTGGGCGCCATACTTTTCATATGTTTTATTAATGACATATTAGATCTGGATTTGGGCGAATGTAAAACACACCTATTCGCAGATGATACCATCGTCTACATTATGGGTGATAATATTAATAACTTAATAGAAAAACTAAACCAACACCTTAAAAAAATTCACGACTGGTTTAATAATAATAAGATCGTTGTCAACGTAAATAAATGTAAATACATGATAATCAAAAACAAACGAAAATGCAAAAGTAATTGATTCAATGTTCAATTTGACGGAAGAGATCTAGAACGTGTGAGCCATATTAAATATCTAGGTATAATTATTGATGAAAACTCACCTTTAGTGAGCACATTGATTATCTTTCAAAGAAAATATCTAAAAAATAGGATTTGCATATAGGATTAGCAGAACAGTAACTCAATACACCAAACAATTAATATATAATAGTATAATAAAACCCCATTTTGATTACTGTTCCCTATACTCTTCATGTGCAATGAATCAGATATTCATAAACTACAGATTCTGCAAAATAGATGTATGAGATTCTTACTAAATACCAACAGATATGAAAATGTAAACAGAATGCAAATAAACTTAAATTGGCTGTCAATTAAGAATTTAATTAAGGTTCGTACAATGATTTTTATTTACAAACTTATAAACAATATGTTACCAGAATATTTGTCTACAAATCTACAGTTCCGCAATGAAATACATTCATATAATACACGCCAAAAAAACCACATAAACGTTCGTCAAACCAACCTGATGTGCACGAAAAAAAGTATCTTTGATGCTGGAATCGTAATCTATAATAACCTACCCGATTTTATCAAACTGTCTCGTAATATAAATATTTTTAAAAGTAGTATCCGTCAATATATATTAAACGATCAATTTCAGTAAAAAAAAAAAAATACCTTATATTTGGATTTCGGAAGGCATTAGCCACCCTTACGGTTAGAAAAATAGGGGATAATTGATTTTTCTCTAGTGAACATTGGCACACACATACGTTGTTGACAATGACAGATCGCTACTAACATTATTCTTGTTCCATCAAAATCAGTATATTTTATGAGAGGATGAAATAAACTAACCAGAACAACGAAAATAATTTATATTACAACAAATAGTAAAAGTAGATAATCATATTATTTAACTGGTAATAGTTGAAGTAAGGTGGGTAAGTTTTTGGAAGTAATCAAAAAAAAAATTGGTATTTTAGCCACAAAAAATTGAAAAATAAAAACTTTTTACCAAAAAATCAAACCGACGAAATACGGAACTAAAAAGTGAAAAATAAAAACTTTTTAACAAAAAATTAAACCGACGGAAAAATCAACTGAAAAGCAAAAAATAAAATAAACCTTTTCGGTCTAAATGATAATTGAGCTCCTAAACTAATGTAAGTAACTGATTTCGAGTCGGCGCCAAACAAACTAGCAATTTGATTAGGTGAAGCGTGAAATGATGGTAGCGAGATGCACGGCTGCGTTTTGATGACTTCTTTCATAGATAATGATCTTCGATAATTGTTTGTTTGGCGCCGACTCAAAATCAGTTACTTACATTAGTTTAGGAGCTCAATTATCATTTAGACTAAGAAGGTTTATTTTATTTTTTGCTTTTCAGTTGGTTTTTTCGTCGGTTTAATTTTTTGTCAAAAAGTTTTTATGTTATACTTCACATGGAAATATTGAGAAGCATTCGGAGATATTTGTATGCTTCTTCTATTTTTGTAATAGAAATAAAGGTTTATACAAAAATTGAAAGTATGTTCCAGTTTTTCTGACACATGTTTCGTTAGCTTGATTGATGGCAATTTAATAATCAATAAATACATTCTGAAATCTACCTTTCCGGCTTTTCCTTTCAATGGTGAATATACATCCCTACCAAATTACTTGATTGTCGTTTTTATCATTCCCATACAATGCTGCCTTCAATGGTGGTCAAATGGAATATCCACGATATTGCTGTACCAGATAGTTATGTATATTTCTACTTTACCACACGCTGAACCGAATCCCATTCGAATGATGATTAGCTCTCGACCAAAGTGGCGGATGCATTTCTAACTAATATAATCATCAAACCATATTCAATTAGAAGAGTGCATCCAGCTGCACATTTGCATTTATTACGACCAGCGCCGCGCTCTAATCGAACACTATCGGAATTAAAAATGGCGTCGACTCGGTCTGTTTACATGATTACATAGTCGAATTGTTAGGAGTACAAGCGGAATTTGTTGAATATAATTATCAAAACAGCATACGCGTGCTTTCCATTCGTTTTTTGTCATGTACTTCGAAACGGATTCGTGTTTCGAAAACTGTGTCTCGTTGAATTTATTCACCCTCCAACCTAGCCGGAGTCACTACGAATACAGTTATACAGTGCGTTCATAAAGTGTGGAAACGCTACATTATCTCACGAGTTAAAGCTTGGAACGTTGATTTTTTATTTTAGTTCTCTACTTGTTAAACAAAAAATTAATTATTACCCCCAGTACCTTACAAGATATGACGTCATCGATTTTTTTTTAATAAAAAGGGTACATTTTTATATCAAAAATTAAAAGCCCATATAATTCTGAGTCATCATACGTCACGTTTAACACTATAACGATTGGAAGTTTTGATGATCTTAGGTTACGGCGATCGTAAAAGAAGTATGGCGCAAGTTTGTGACAACTTTAATGAGAAATATCCTGATCGAGAACCAATAAGCAAATCGACCTTGAGAAAATATTGCATAAATTTAATGAGATTGGCAATCTTAGGGATAAGCCTTAGAGTGGCAGACCTACCGATGCCGATGACACTCATTCAAATGTATTACTTGAAATTGAATAAAATCCTCATTGTTCAATTACAACTTTCTCTGGCAGCAATGAGATCTGTCGTATTGCTGTTCAAAAAAATCGACGAGAAGCCAAATTACATCCATATAAAAATAAACGAATGCAAGAAGTATGTTATCAAAATAATAGATTAGAATTTTATGTCTTATTTTTAGACGAATCAACTTTTTGTATAAACGTTACCGTGAATACGCAAAATTGTCGTTATTGGGCAACAGAAAATCCCAATTGGACGATGGAAGCTTATACCCAATATCCTCAAAAAGTAACAGTGTGGGCTGGGATTCTTAGGAATACCATTGTAGGACCATATTTTTTTATGGTACTGTGACGAGTGGAAAGTATTTAGAAATGTTGCAAACTTATGCAGTTCCATATTTAACTGCAACATTTCCAAACATTAATCATCCTGGCCAAATAGATTATACTACTTGGTTTCATCAGGATGGAGCAATTCCACATTATGCTCTAGTGGTTAGAGATTTTCTCAATGAAACCATTCCCCACTCCCTCTTCAGCTTTTTTTTTGGAACCCGTCAACACTACTGACGTTTACCTCTGAAAAACATATTTAGATATTCATGACCTCAATATCAAAATTTCAAAAGACTATGGCAGCTACAAGTGTGTTAGAGACAATAGTAAGGGGCCTGGAAAGGGTTTATCATATGGGTATTACCCTCTGTGACTCATCTAAGGCTGTGTCTTCCATGACATCCTCATTGAAAAGCTCAGCCATTATGGAATCAGGGGCGTCACTCTCACACTCATTGAATCATATCTAATGAATCGGTTTCAAGCGGTATACTACAACAACGAATTATCGGAAAACAGAAGCGTGAGTTTCGGTATTCCACAAGGTTCAGTTCTAGGCACTCTACTGTTCGTCATCTTTATCAGTGACTGATGTCCATTTCTATCTCCACACGAAAGGGTCCTATTCGCAGATGATACTATATACCCATGAAGTATATGACTCACTGAATTTCGCTACCTACTGAGGTAGAGGAGAGAGCTGAACTCTGGTTCATCGCAAACAAACTCAAATTGAATAATGAAAAATCACAGGAACTGATAGTCACTACCACCATATCCTTACAAGGGGAAGGAAAAGTTAAACTTGTAGGTCTTACTCTGGATGAAAAGCTCCATGGAACAGGGGGTATTTGAATGATCTGTGCGGCCAAAAGTAAAAATGAACGCAAGTAAAAAAAAGAAGCAGCGCAGTAAAGATGACTCATGAGGGAGCAATGCACTAACATTCGTTTTGTCGCCCGCGTAACAACAGGCCCGCACGGGCCACTCGGAACTTGATGGTCGTTTAGAATGTTCGTGTATCTCTCGGCGCCGTTCTATGCGAAACAATATTTTCTTGAGGTTGGGTTTTTGATAACAGGGAAGTGTTATGGATATTAACAAAGCGGATAATTGTGTAAACTTTTTAGATATTTCCATTGAAATGAGAAGTACTATGATTACTGTAGAAAAAATACTTTGATAATAATATTTTTTTCCCATTTTCATACTAATCGGAGATTATTAGTAGTACTTCCCGAGGTTTCCCGGCAATTATTTTTTCTGTCTCAACTACCTTGATCTTTCTACTATACGATTTTGTAAAAACTAGCCCCGGAATCATTTTTAGGAAATTAGGGTGATGGAACGTCATAGGTCTCAACTGCATTTATTTACTACTTGTAACTTTTCGTTTTTGTTTAAGGGTCAGCAAATGTTAATATAATGACTCGAAGGGAGTTGTTTAGTATGATTCAGCGGCAAAATTCACCAAACATAAACAAAAACTGGATTTTGTGGACAGTCACCTACTAAATTATTATGACTATACAGAAGATGAAATTAAGGAAATCAAATTTTTTTCCGTTTTGAGTCCGATGAACTGCGGCACACAATAAGGAAGAAGCATTCATCAAAAATAATACAGATCAGCTGGAAGGTACATTTACGATTCCCAAATTAGTGAATCGACTAGGGCGGCCAATGAAAACATTTGGTGAATCAAGTGAGAGATCAAAAAGAAGAAAAACGGAAGAAATAAGGAGCTCTACACATATAGATATAGAAGTACTTGCTTATGCTGCTCAGGTGAAGTTGGTAACTTCTGAAAAGAGAGACGCTGTCTACATAGTCAAATAAATAACTTCCACCAAATTGAGCTGAAAAGTATTAACAAGCATTGCTATGTATCATCTGAAGGACAAATCAAACACTCAAATGTCACCCTTACAAGCACTCTCGATGTTTGTCAAAGCTGGTCTTTCCAGAGGCCAATACGAAATCATAGGAAGGGCTGGCAAGAAATTTTATCGAAACCTAGCCAGAAAATGTTCAAGGGTTTCTTGTAATCGAGATGTGCTCCACATATTACTGCTAAGCTGGGATCCATTATTAACCGGCATGAGGCCCTTGCCAAGGAAGAAAATAAAGCACAAGGTACCGAAGAGTCTGATGATGGAGAAAATGGGGGTGAATCTGAATTGTCCTCTGATGAAGAAATCACATTTTCTGACTGATCTATTTTGTAGGTTTTTAATTTTTCTTATGTCATGTAATTAAATGTGTTGAAAATAAGAAAATAGCATATTATTCAATGTCAAAATAGTACCCATCACTAAAATTGCTATAAATTAGTTGGATAGTACACTTACAGCCGATTAAACTACAAAAATAATGTTGGCCGCCCAACTCATTCAAATGCCCCACCACCGTGCATTGGTCTAATCACGTTAGGCAACTGAAGTTGAAACTATTCAATCTTCAATATGCGCCAACTGAGATATATCACTAATACTACTCAACTACGGAATTTTTCCTTTGGGGTAACTTTTTGGCAGTTTCTACTGTCTTCCGACAGTAGAAAAAAAGCTATGAGAATCCTGGCAAAGCAAAATATAGAAAAATATGTCGACCACTCTTCAAAAATTTCAAAATAAAGACTTTTCCGTCACTTTTGATATCGGAGTACACAAAAAAATCCCCATCCTGACTACTCAGTCAGGCATTCATCACCGCAACACCAGAGGAGCTACAGCTTCCAAACACGGATTCAGAAGCAATTTCTCTATTGAAACTGCATCGACCGATATAATCCAATATATTTATGAAAGTAGGTACTAACAAAGATTATTACATAATAGGAATCTTCTTCGATCTTAGCCAAGCATTCGAAACCATAAACCCACAATATTTAGGTGAGAAACTTTTCGAAATGGGCATCAGGGGATCACTGAATCAGTGGTTCAAATCATATGTGAGAAATAGAAAAATAGTAGTGAAAGTAAATGATAACCTCTCAGATCCATTTGAAGTAGACTTGGGGACTCCACAAGGGGGAGTACTCGGATCACTGTTGTTTTTACTTTACGTAAATGACAAAATATAAAAGAAGGCCGGATTTTTATGTACGCCGATGATACTACCATAATTGTGGCTTCCCCGAGTCCAGATGAAATGGAAAATGAAATTAAAACAGTCATCGATCAATTCGAAATATGGTGTGAAGGTGATGATTTGGTAAACACTGTGGACAAAACAACGTTCATCCAATTTTCGAACAAATTATATCGCCCACTTTATCTTGATTTGGGATCAGAAGTATAGTCCATCCAATATCAATTGCAGAAGCTGTTTCTATAGGGAGCAAATGAAAACTCACTTCGCTAACACGAGCGTATATGCGAAGAAACGGAACGAAAAATAATCTGTACTACTGGTAAACATTTTCCGTCGGCAAACCGTACATCAAAAGAGCCGATAGTCAACGTGGACTCGAGTGAGGGCTGTCAGTTGTACAACCGATTCGTCTGGACCAATCAAGTTGGACATAATGCTAGCAGGTGTGTCTCTACGATGGGAGGTCATAAATCACGCGTTATATTTGTGTTTTAATAGCTATGAAAGATTGAAAACCAGTAGCGTCTATGGTCTTGGTGTGTGCCGATCGAAATAAGTTTTAGGGTATAATAATAACCTACATCAAACAATGAAAGAAATTATTTTTCTTTCTCAATGTATTTGTATGAATAAAAGCTTGTCTTTAAATTTTTTTCATTATATATGAAGTATTTTTAAAATCTTAAAATATCTAAATGAAATTAGTTATCTCCGCCACTGATGCTCACACGATTTCGCCGCAAGACTTTTTTATGCTTCTGCAATTGATATTGGGAAAACTATAACAGAATGTATAGTATAAATAATGAAAAATGAAAAAAAATCAAAGATAAGCTTTTATTTATACAAATACATTAAGAAAGAAAAATAATTTCTTTCATTGTTTGATGTAGGTTATTATTATATCCTGAAACGTATTTCGATCGGGACATACCAAGACCATACACGCTACTGGTTTTTAATCTTTCAGAGCTATTAAAACACAAAATAACGCGTGATTTATGACCTCCCATCGTAGAGACACACCTGCCAGCATTGATGGTCCGACTCGATTGGCCCAGACGAATCGTTTGTTACAGGAGACAGCCGTCACTCGAGTCCACGTTGACTATCGGCTCTTTTAATCTACCGTTTGCGGACGGAAAATGTTTACGAGTAGTACAGATTATTTTTCGTTCCGTTTCTTCGCATATACGCCCGTGTTAGCGGAGTGAGTTTTCATTTGCTCCCTATAGAAACAGCTTCTGCAATTGATATTGGATGGACTATACGAAATTCCTTGGTACACAATCGGATTGCAAATTATCTTTCAACAACATATCGAATACCTATGCACATCACTAAAAAAACGTATTTCCCTTTTCTAACACTGAAGTCAAATTTCATGAATCATAACCTTCTGGATATTCACTATGCAATGGTATATTCCAAAATGAGTATGAATATTTCCATCTGGGGAATAGCATCAGATAAATAACTATTTTGTCTTGCAGAATGACCTAGACCGAATTTCCGCATGGTCCATAAAAAACAATCTACTATCAAATCTGTCAAAATGCAAGGTTATTTCTCTCAGCAGAAAGAGTAAAAATTCACATAATTTCATATACACTATGCAGAGTTCTACGTTGGAACAAGTTTTGGAAATAACTGACCTTGGTATTCTCTTTCAAAGTGATCTCAAATTTGATCGGCACATTTCCAATATAACAAAAGATGCTAGCAAGTTATTAGGTTCATTAAAGCGAACCACATCCGAGTTTACCGATACAAACATAATCAGATATCTATTTTTTCACTTATTCGCAGTAAGCTGGAATATAAAACTCAAAATATAGTATCGAGGCAATTCAAAATAAATTCATTAAGTATTTGTACTATAAGGGACACGGTGTTAGCCCGGGGTTTGTCCCCTATAGCCCACTGAAGAAAGAATTCAGTATAAAAAAACTTGAACTCAGAAGATGTGCAATAAACATAACGATCCTTTACAAACTATTGAATGGAGCACTGGATAGTTCTTATCTGCTTGCACAACTGCGTTCTCGTCCTATTACCTTTCAAGTAACCAGTAATGGCCCAATAGATAGAATGTGCAAGATATATAGCAAGCATTGGGATGATTTTGCATGCGAACTTTTGATATTCCCATCAGAAAATGTAAAACCGAGATGAGAAAGCAGATGAATACTTTGTAACACAGCAAAAGAACATCCCTGATTGTACACGCTCACCAACACTGTCGTCATATCTTTGGACGTATTCTATCATCCTACCTTCTCAATTAAGAACGCAAATTGGTGCGAGGAACCCCACAGTCTGACTATCAGTAGGTCAGTATGCATTGGTATATATACTTATGTATGTAAGATACTCTATGTATCAGATGAAGGTAATGTCATACGAAATTATCTCAAAATTTATAATGAAACAATTAATTAGGCGCATGCCTGTCTGTTCCTAAATAAATAAATAAATAAGATTTTAATAATGCAAAAACGTTTTTTGCGTCTCATCTTTGATGTCAAATATAGAGAATCTTGGAAAGAAACATTTAAAGACAACCGCATTCTAACATTACCATGTATTTACCTTCATGAAACACTGAGCTATGTTCAAGCAAACTCCCCATCATTCACGCAGAATAAAGAAATCCACCCCCATTTCACAAGGAACAGAAATGGTTTCCATCTGATAAAATGTAAGTATTCCGGGTATAAAAAATCTCAAAATTACGCAGGAACAGAATATTTCAATCTACTGCCCCAAACCATCAAGGAAGAAAAGATCCATATTCTGTTTGTTTGTTTCTTGTTTTTTTAACGTGTCACATATACAATTTGTTTCTAAAATGGCAAATATATACTTGAACTTGAACTAATAGGATTAGAGTACCCAGTCACAGACTCGCTAAATCCAAGATCAATTTACTGAATCACATCCTTTATAATGTTCTTCCAACTGAAATCAAAAACATGAATACGTTCACCTTAAAAAAAACAATCAAAACATGTTTGACTAAAAACCCATTCTATTCCCTTCAGGAATTCACAGACTATATGAATAGAATTGGTTGGCATATACCCACTGAATCGTAAAGAAATCATCATGCTACTAAATACTTACATTTAGTTTCGATACACATACTGTGAATTTCCCTATTTGGACTTTTTGATATGTTTTTATGCTGCTATGTACTATTGTATCTACTATGGCATTATCATTTCTTTTTATATATACATTTTTGTTTTTTAGCTATATTCATTTATTATAATACTATTGAATTTGTATCATTGGACTTGTCATAAATGTATAATGTACATAACATGATGAAATATATCTATCTATCTATTTTTTTGTCGTAATAACATTTTTTTCTTATGGATATTGATGTTATTGTAATGTTATCGTTTCCATTTGCAAATTGCCTTCAAGAAATGATATCCTCATAATCGGTTCATGATGAACTGAATGAGTTCCAGTTACGGAAAACGGGGACATGCCAGTTTTTATTAGTTTTAATATATTTAACTTCTTTATATGGTTCTGTATTTAATTTTTTTGCCGAAAATGGAGCAAAATACGAAAAAAGTTTTTCCCACGAATATCAAATAGCTTATCCTCCGGGACTCCAATGAAATTAATAATTCCAATCTAATTATGTCAAAATAATCATCTTACTACTACAATAATATTTCCAGCACACAAAAAATAATAATGCCTTAAATAAAGCATGAGTTAATAAATAAAAAAAGGCTAATTTATGTCTGATAAATGTTTCAAGTTCAAGAACTTTCGAGCAATTAATAGAAAGCAGTTTTTTAAAAAAAAGTTAAAAACAACGAAATAAATTTGGATACATGTTCAGTCACAAAATAAGCCAATTAATTACCTCCTCCAAATAGGACTACTATTCAGGAACACCCTGTACATCAACTCGTTTCATTGACACGAAATTATTCTCTATTGAGAAAATGGTACGAAGTGCTCCAGCAGTCGACCCCATGTGCAGCACACATAAATAATGATTTTTTTCCATGACTCTAACTTCAGAACTTTCACACCCCATTTCACTCATTTAGGAGTTGCATTTTCAAAAACACTGAAACACGTGTAGTTTTTTATTTGTACCAAAGACTTCAAATACCAATTTTTATGACCCTAACTTGAGAACTAACGGAACAAACTCCCCCCCATTTCAACCCCTGTGTATTAAACGATATCAAGAGAGTTACGAACTAAAACTCACTCAAACGATGCGACTTTTATATCCCAGCCAACTGTATGTCTATACTTCCTGATGATATGTCTGTTAATTGCCGAGGAATAATGCTAGCCATTTTCCTTTGTGTTAATTTGGTTTGCCTAATGAAATCGTAGAATCGCCTCAACTGGAAAGACTGAAATATTTACATGCGACACATAATACTTAAAATCCGTATATATGAAATAAAATATTTGAAATTCAAATGTATGAAATATATAAGTAGGATAATTCCCCACAAATATTTAGACATAATGGAAATTTCATAGTATAAATAGCTTGGCACAATTAACGTGATATTTACTGTACATTGCAGCCATGTAACAAGAGTGATATCGCATGTTGTGAATATGTTTGCTGGATCTCAATGTTAGCTTTGTCAGTACATAGTTGCAGACTGCAAGCTCATACGACCAAAACTGAATCACTCAATATTTTGGAAATATAACTCTTATTTTTATTTTGGTTCTGAAAGAGTTTCAATACCTCCGGGACACACATTATAGTATTCTGACCTTTTTTCCCGGAACCTACCCCAAATAAATAATTGATGATATTTCACTTCCCCACGAATTACTTGAATATTAATATAAAACTTCGACTTCATTACGTGAGGTAGTTCGAATAAGTTCCCACTGCCCCGAAACTTTATGTGCGCATCTCCCCCATCTCCGAAACTTTTTTACGGTCATGTAAAGTTTAACATCGTGTTACCAATATCGTAACGGAATATAGATGGAATTCTCGAATTTTATCGGCCAATAAAATTTGCAAAAACATGAGAATGGCCGCTCTATCAACCCATTTCGTTAAAATACCTGGAAAAATCGAACGTTTTTCGTGATGGTTATTTCTTCTTTTCTGAATGCTCGAGCAACTCTTCAGAGAGTTCTCATTTGGATATTATTTTTTACGTATTGGACGGGTTTTATGGGTTTTCATTTCGTGCAAATTGAAATGTAGATGAGTTGGATATATTCAACGTAAGAGTCAAGTAATTGTTTCTTGTAGTATTGGTTGATGCCTATTTTTTTAGAGAACGCTTATATTTCATGTTTTTTTTTTGTAAAATTACATTAAAAAATTGAAAAATAAAAAATAAGATGTAAAAGGCTCTTTCTTTCCAGGTTTTTGATAATTAAGATATGAAAATTCCATGTGTAACCGATGAAAAATGCAATAACTTATTTTCAGGATACTCGGAAGTTTCCAGAAAGCGAGCATCAATACTCTACTGTTTTTAGTGATTTTTTTTAACAAACAACCATCATTTCGAACCATTTGTACCAAAATATGAGGAAATCTTGTACAATTTCTGTGCTTAAGCTACAACAATTTTTCTTTTTAAATCTATTTAATAAATATATCTTTGTAAGCGCAATACGTGGCTAATTAGGAAAATTGTCCGGAAATTGTAAAATTTGGGAAGTGAGAAAAATTCAGCAAACAAAACGAATATCGGCTAAGCGCTTAGTAAAGGTCGAGTAGCTCAGTGGTTAGAGCGTGAGCTTTGTAACTCCAAGGGCCCGGGTTCAAACAAAAGTATTTTTTTTGTTTTATATTTACACTCAAATCAAAATTTTTTGTTGTTTGTAATAGTCCGAATAAGGTTTTTAGGTGAAGAAAGGTTTTTAAGAAAAGTTATTGGATTTGAGAAAAAATTTAAAGTGCTTTTTTCTAGGGATTTTTGACGACCACAACACGATTCGAGCGATGGACATGCGTGGTTTTCTGGTCGTGGAAAATTTTCCAGGAATATATATATTGTTATGTTAAGGAAATGTTGTTGAATAATTAAACTTATAATTATCATTATTATTATTAGGTATTTTTATTATCATTGTTAATGCTATGTTATTTTACAATTTTCTTTACCTTTTCTCACGACTATAGATACTCTAGTCGATACATATGTATAAAGAGGGCATTCCTGAAGTAGTTCTGGTATCAAAAATATATATCCAACGATATATCTAACAAAAATCCGCGATTAAACCATATCAAAATTGAAATTTATAGCAAACATTAAATTAAAGTAAGATCAACGTATAGATAAGTTTTGAACATCCTGCATAATTCAAAGAGATTGTGTGGGAAAAGTGATGATATACAATAAAATTAATGGCAGAAATTGGAAAAATATAATTTTATATGAATTTGTAAATGGTATGTAAGAGTTAGAATTAGATATCATTCATAAAATCATTAATATTAATTAGAACAGCAAATAATTAGGTAGGAAGTGATACAAATTCGGAAATCTGTGTAAAAATAAAAATTTGTGAGTGTTACCATGGGAGGAGATAACAAGTTTGGAGGAGATTGGAAAAAAGTTCAAAAGTGAAGCCACGTACAAAATTTTAAAAGAAGCTTTCATAGATAATATAAAAAACCTGCTATAAAATTCCCGAAGAAAAAAATTCTTAAAGACTGAAAGAAGAAGTACATAGTAAATAAAAATTCCACCTACCTGGTCTAGAGGATAAATCTTGGAGGGAGAGTAAGTAAGCTGTCATTGAGATCCCAGAAATACGTCCACGGGATTGGAAACTTCAACAGAAAAGCAGCCACAAGGTATTCAATAACTGAACTCATCAAAGTGCAACTTTCACATTAAAACAATAACTTTACGTGTTTAAACCACTGGTTATATTGTTTTGGGCAGAACACTCATCATAAATTCCATGCAAAAAGACTGATAATAAGTCCAAACTTTCTTCATCAATCTTTCATTGTCACAAACATCTAAATTGCACCATTTCATGTCATTGTTTGCTAGTATAAGTTATCTATCGCAAAGTAGGGTATTTATAAGTTTTGATTTGAATAAAAAACCAATCAATTTGATTATTCTCTGCAACTGGTGATTATTTTTCAATTTCTAACCTCACTTTTCTCCACTGAACAGTTTTTCTTATCGAATCGTTAGTGCCAGGTCGGCAATACAGATCGCAGGAATCGACTGCTGAGAAGGAGTGACTCATGTTCATGAAAAAGAGAAAGGTAACATAACATAGCCGGAGTTTTTATTTGTTATGATAGGGATTCAGAAATTATATAGTCTGTGAAAAAAATTCACCAAAAATATATACAAATTTAAAATCAAATAAACAACCAATCATAACAATATATGTATATATATATATATATATATACAGTGTCTCTCACTCTCCATGGAAACGCCCCCTTAACTATTGTAGTAGAATTCTGTTATTTTCACGATCGTTAGATATACGGAGGATAAGTCTAAATCTCTTCTGGGGGTTGACCTGAATGACATACACTGCGCGACAGGGGCGATGGATATATTGATTTTTGCGGAAAATAATATAAGGGAGCAAAATAGGCTCAAAATTTTAGTATAGTGCATCCAATATCAATTGCAGAAGCTGTTTCTATAGGGAGTAAATAAAAACTCACTTTTTTTTTAATGTTCTGGTTCCCACGAAAAGGGATATGCTGTAATGTTCAGAGGACATCGTGGAAACCAAGGGAAAGAAGGTAGGAGTTGGTGTTCTTCTTAAATTTCTGGAGGTTGTATGCCTCGGGGAACACCTCCCTAGGCAATGAGTTCCAAAGCCTCGCTGTTCGTTGGATGAACGAGTCTTTGGAAAGTGATGTTCTGCAGGTCTCCAAAGTGACCACGAAGGGGTGTGATGACTGAACTTGACGGGTTAATCTCGAAGAGACTGCCAAAGCAGGAACGATTGTTGATATTTCAGAAGAGCATCGCCTATTAAAATATCTATAAAATAGAGACAAATCGCCAACTTTTCTACGGTGTTCCAGACAAGTGAGCGAGTTTGTAAGCGAGGCATCACCGACGAGACAAATTGCCCTTTTTTGGACAGAATCCAATAGCCTCAGGATATGTTTAGGTGCCGCGCTCCAAATATGGGAACAGTATTCCAGGACAGGTCACATCTGTGCCTTATAGATCATAAGCAGCTGAGTGGGGGTGAAATAGCTCTTGGCACGAAACAAAAAACCAAGTTTTTGGGATGCACTTTTGGCAATGGACCTCACGTGATTTTCCCAGGAAAGGTTATTGCTGATAGTAATACCAAGCATCGATATGAATGACTTCAGTGGTATTGTTACTCCTGACAAAGTTATGTTAGGCACAGTGAGATCGGCTTTTCAAGAGAAAAGACATGGTTGTGTTTTGTTTGCATTGAATTCTACCAAGTTATCAGATCCCCACTCGAGAATTGTTGCTAAGTCCATATTTATATTATTAACATTTCTTCCTCGTTCATTTCTGGTTTCACGGGCTGATATAGGGGCCCTGGAAGAGAAAGCGGTATGGAGGGTACTATCATCGGCAAAGCTGTGTACTGGACATGAAGTTGCTTTCAACAGGTCGTTGATGTGAAGTAGAAATAGTGATGGTGCGAGAATAGATCCTTGCAGAACACCAGCATTTATGAGTAGAGTGTCAGATGAAACTCCATCGACCACTACATGGAGAGACCTGTTTGAGAGAAAACTAGCAAGCAGAGAACACAGCTGAGGGGGCAAGCCATAAGACGGAAGCTTGGCGAGGAGTCCCTGGTGCCAAACTCGATCGAACGCCTTGGAGATATCTAATGCCACAGCTGAAGTTTCTCCATACTTTTCAATAGATAGCTGCCATATATGTGAGACGTAAGCGAGCAGGTCATCAGTTGATCTCTGATGGCGGAAGCCATATTGCCTATCGTCGACAATTCCTGAGTCTTCCAGATATTTCATGAGCTCGATGTTGATGGCTTTTTCCATGACCTTTGAAATAATAGATAGCAGTGCGATAGGTCTGTAGTTGCTAGGTAGGGCCTTTTTGCCTTTTTTAGGGACTGGCTGTACTCTTGCAATTTTCCAATTGGACGGAAATACCCCCAAGTTGTAAGAGTGGTTGAACAACTTGCAAAGAACAGGTGTTAGTTCGGGGGCACATTTCTTGAGAACAATCGGCGGGATTCCGTCAGATCCACAGGCTTTGTTGGTGTTGAGACCCAGCAAAATCTTTCTGATAGTACGTTGGCGAAAGGTGATCTCGGGCATGTGACTGTCAATAGGTGTAATGTTCGGGAGTTGTTTTCCCGATGAATCCAGAGTGGAATTTCCAGCAAATAGGTGCGCAAAGATATTGGCTTTTTCCTGGGCAGTCGTTGCTAGTGTTCCATCTTCTTTGGTTAGAGGAGGAAATGAGCTGGAAGTGAAGTTTCTTCCCACAGCTTTGGCGAAAGACCAAAATGAACGGGATCCGTTAGGACATTCGGCAAGTTTTAATCTTATTTTGGCATTGTAGGCATCTTTTGAGCATTCTATTGTCTTTTTGCATATGCCTCTAGCCTCGACATATGCTGCTCTGGTCTCAGGGCCCGGATTTTTTAGCCATCGATGGTATGCTGCCTGTTTGGAAGCCACAGCTCTAGAGCAGTTTCTGTTAAACCAGGTCTTATCGGATGATGTTCTTCTTTCGGTATTCGGTATGTAAGTTTGCATCCCCAACATGATGATTTCAGAAATTGTCTCAGCACATCGTGTTGGATCTACTGAAGAGAAACAAACTCTCTTCCATGGAAACGCTGAGAAAAACATACGAAGGCCTTCCCAGTCGGCCGAATTGTAATGCCACATGAGACGGGGTGGTATTGTGCAGCTCGATGGTAAATGGAAAGAGCATGTTGTGGAGATGAGGGTGTGATCAGAGTTTCCAAGTGGGGCACAAACTTCTATTCTATACGGGTCAGGATTGGTGGTGAGGAAAAGATCTAGTGTATTGGCAGACTGGTTGTTGACATCAGGGATGCGGGTTGGTAGCTCGACCAGTTGTTCTAGACCATGAGTGATGGCGAAGGCCTCGGCTTGACGACCTGCATCATCTGTTTTGTTAGAGAATTTGAGCCAGGCAGCGTTATGTACATTAAAGTCTCCCATGATTATGGTTTCAGCTGTTGGATGGTTCTCCTGAATGTAGTCCAGTTTGAGTGATAAAACTCAAAGAGGTCGTTATATGAAGGTTCATTAGGTGATAGGTAAAGGCAGCAGAGGAACTTAGTCAGTTTGGTATCAGATAGCTTGAACCACATCACATCAAAGTCTTTCGGTTCCAAACTCTCTTCACGCTGGCATGAAAGGTTAGCCTTAGCGTAAAGGCAGACTCCACCTTTGAACCTGAATCGAGAATGGAGTTCGTAACCAGGACAAAGCATATGGACCTTGTTGGTGGACGAGTTTACTTGTGTTTCTGTTAGAGCCAGAATATCCGGTTTTTTCGTCTGTAGGTGATGGTGGACGTCATTGAGGTTCTTGTTGAGTCCGCGGATGTTACAAAAATTAATCTTTAATGTTGAGTCCCCTCGAGTACCTCTCGCCCGGAAATCCGAATGGAGAGGTATTTTGCTTCCGGAGTGTTTTACTCTAGGAGACTTCATCATTATTACTATTAGGATGCACCTGAAAATAAAGGAGGAATTGGGGAAAAGGAAAGAGGGAGACCGGAAAGTATCGACCGAACACTGAAACATGGAATGATCCATTTCACAGCACACAAAGTCGATATGGTGGTATTTCACCGGGCGATGAGACCATCTTCCACCTACGGTTATCCTTTTAGTCGCCTCTTACGACAGGCAGGATTTACCATGGGGCTATTCTAAAGCCGACCCCATACAGCTAACTCGAGCGTATATGCGAAGAAACGGAACGAAAAATAATCTGTATTACTTGTATACAGTCTCCGTCGGTACAAAGAGCCCGCTGGTCAACGTGGACTTGAGTGACTGCTGTCTGTTCTACAACCGATTCGTCTGGGCCAATCAAATCGGACATCAATGCTCGCAGGTGTGTCCATACGATGGGAGGTCATAAATCACGCGTTATATTTGTGTTTTAATAGCTCTGAAAGATTAAAAACAAGTAGCGTCTGTGGTCCTGGTGTGTGCTGATCGAAATACGTTTTAGGATATTAAAATATCTAAATAAAATTAGTTATTTCTGCCACTGCTGCTCACAGTATTTCGCCGCAAGACTTTTTCATGCTTCTGCAATTGATATTGGGAAAACTATACCAATCCATATTTTCGCTGAAAAATGTTCAGCTCTGAAAAATCCGAATTTGTTTCACTTCCCATGGAAACGCCCCCGTAACTTCCGTAATTAGTGGAGAAAAATTCTGTAACTTCCACGATCGTTGAATATACCGAGGTTGAGTCAAATCTCTCCTGAGGTTAATCTGAGTGATATACACTGCGCGCCAGGGGCGATTGATATAACGATTTTTGCAGAGTTTATAACTGTAGAATGTGATATTGAGTGATTATCACTGATAATGCACTATTATTGAGAAATATTTCCACATTGAGTTTCTCTAACCGTTGTTTCTTTAATTAAAATTAAAAAAAAAGGATTTTTTTTGAGATATGCTTCAATAACATAGTCTGACTTGTTTTTTCATTTTGAACACTTTTCTCGATTTTGTGATGCTTTCGGAAATAAAGTTCAATACTTCCTTTAGATAACCTATATTTTTGTACTCCTCTTTGGTAGCTCAGCAAATTTGACTCCACATATTATTAAGACTTCAGAGCTCTACTCCACTAATTACGATAGATATAATACGGATGTGTTTCCATGAGAAGTGGACAAATTCGAATTTTTCTGAACTGAAATATTCTTCAGCAATGATGCCTATCGGATATAAATTTGATGTCCCAATCACGAATCAGTGAAATTCCGCGTTATCTCGCCTCCTAATATTTTTTTTCGCAAAAATCAGCATTTCAATTTCTGCAATATATCACTCAGGTCAATTCCAGAAAATATTCAGCATCATCTCCGTATCTAATGATCCTGGAAATTTCAGAATTCTACTCCAATAATTAGGGAAGATACGGGGGCGTTACCATGGTAAGTGAGACAAATAGCAAAAATATGGAATGGTACTGAAGATGTCCTGATCACGAATCCGTAGAATTTTGATCCTATCTTGCCCCCTAATATTGTTTTCCGCAAAAATCGGTATATCCATGGCTCTTGGCGCGCATTACGGGGAAAACGACATTACGGGAAAACGTGATAACGGGAATAACGAAACAGGAAAATGAGAATAACAGCAAAACGAGATAACGGAAAAACGGGTTAAGGTACAACGCGATAACGGGAAACAGGATAACGGAATAGGGGAAACGGTATAAGGGAGCGCAGAGTAAAAGCATAAACTAGATGGAACAAAAACATGAGAAAAAAGAAATTCTAGGGGACGAGAGTTTTAGGTTTTTTTAGGAATATAGAAATTTGGCCAGCTAGTTTCCCAATACATTTTTATTTCCCAATCTTAACTTCTTTTTCCCTCTTCCTCCATAAGTTGATAGAGATTTCATCGTTGCATACGTACATCGTGAAAGACTTCTTATTCGTTTATTTGCACTATTTTTGCCGTTGAATAAAAAAAAATATAATATCCACAAAGCAACCATCTATCAAAAAATACATGAATAGACAAATGTGAACATACTTCGCCTTTCAAAATAGTTTTTGTAGTGTTTCACAGAAAAAAGTTAGAGAATACACGGAATTCCATCTGATTTTTCTCCAACAACTGAAATCTTTCGGGCGACCCATTTGTTCAATAGGAGTAAAAATCAACCCTATCACCGGAAAATTTGTATCGCAACTATAATTAGGACTGGGAGTAACTTCATTCATATGCTTCCTCTACTGTGAGTTCAGACTTATGATTATTTTCCGAACGCTATGTTCATATTATCATTTCCATTGCTCTCACCAATAGTAAGTCACAGGTAGTAGATTCAGATAAAATACACTGAAAACTTCTCTAATAGCAAAGCTAGATTACATTATACTCGTACGGGAATCGAAAATATTTCATTACGAGCTCGTAGTATTTTGGCACTTTATTGATAAATAAATATCTGCTACATTGAAATATTGTTCTTCGTATCTAAGATTTCAAAATAGTAATCAGAAAGAACCTCTATTGGATAGAACTGTTCCTAATCGCCCATGGCACACTGTGGACGATGTTTTTTTTTCTTGAGGTTAGACAGTTATTATTGAAGTGAAAATTACTCTCCTGTTTCGACAACACTAGAACCAGCGAGAGAGTGATTGTGTAATCAATTTTTTCCGTTCATGGCAAAAAAAATTATAGTAATAATGCTCAATTCGCAATTTATTTATTTCTTGAATTTTTCAAATAGTGGGAAATCGTTCATAAAAAAGCTATAGTCGACGGTAAAGATTCATATTCAACACTACCTGAATACAAAAATATAGCTTAAAAATTTATTATTATTAATTAATAAAACAAATATAATCTCCGGCACAGCTTGTATTTGGTCGCACAGAAACCCCTATAAGATATATGTGAATAAAAATGAATCATATAATGACACAAACGCAAGAAATTCACCTGAACTGGAAGCTGCAGACCATGTTATGGTTTGGCTGGATTTGGGAACCAAAAGAGTAAAAAAACTTTTTAACAAAAAATGAAACCGACGAAAAAAAAACTGAAAAGCAAAAAATAACCCTTCTTAGTCTTGATAACTGAACTCCTGAACTAATGTAAGTAACAATTTTTTTTTAAGAAATTTAATGATCTTCGTTGATTGTTTTATTGGCGCCGACTCAAAATTAGTTACTTACATTAGTTTAGGAGCTTAGTTAGTAAGACTAAGAAGAGTTATTTTTGTTTTCCAGTTTCTTTTTTCGTTTTATTTCGTGATTTTTTGTGACAAAAATCTACCAATTACTACGTACCCAATTAACAATTGAGGTATATATCCATTATGTTGTAGTATCAGAACTACATATGTGTGTCAAGTTTGAAGAGATTCGGTTCACACGTTAAAATTCAATCATCCCCTATTTTTCTACCCTTAGGGGTCAAATTCAAATATGACCAACTTCGAGGTATACTCTATATACTAAAAAAGAATCATCTGAATCGGATAACCCAATATAAAGTTCTGCCTGATAGAATCGGTTACCGGGCCAAAATTCAGAGGGTGAACGATCAATATCCTCCATTTTGCTACCCTTAGGGGTAGATTTTTTCTTCAAATTCAAATGGGACCAATTCCGAAGTACACCCTATCCAATGAAAGAAGAATTATCGGATTCGGACTCTTCTGTAAAAATGTATGCGTGGTCATACATAAAAAAAAATCACGCGTCGACTAGAGAACCTCCTTCTTTTTGATTTTGTCGGTTAACAAAATAGACCCAGATCTTTTGTTATTAAATCACGCAGAAATGGACGAATTCATATAGACATAGAAAATTATTCAGGAAAATATCCTTCAATTGTCCAAATGATCCTACCACAATAGATTATGATTTATCATCAGATTAAAATGATAACGGACATCGTGACTATGGGAAAAAAGCCATTACTTGAAGAAATTCACTCGTGCGCCTATGCCGAGGATCCTAAACCATTTAATGAATGCCCAGAAGCATCATATTAATTACTAACCCTATTTCGAGAAGCGTCACCAAACATGTCACTGTTTGTTGTTGACTCTTTTATGAGGTTCTTGGTGAGTTATCCTGTTTATTTTGTCTGTATATCCAATTTTATTCTTTATTTATTTATTACACAGTAGGGATACAAACAGGCTTGATACAACGACTATCCTTTCACTTAAATTAATTTTTCAACAAGTTAAATGATTTCAACAAAATTTTCTCGAACTTCTGTCTTAATTGTAAATGAATTTTTTTTTTTTTAAATAATTGTTGTAAACATTTTTCGCTTCGTAGAGCCTTTCTTATATACATACACAACAAGATCACGCCATAAAAGTTAAAAAAATATTCATACTTTGTTTATAATAATTTTTGTACTTGAACCAAAACTAAAAAATCCAAGAAATGTTGTTGAACATTTTTTTTTCTTTGTCATCATATTATCGTTCTTTTAATGATACAAGATATAAATTATTTGCAAAAAAAAAATTCCCGCCATTTGTTGATAAATTTTGTAGAAACAAATTGATAATTTCAATATTTTTGAAAATATTTTCCCAAAACTCCATTATATTACAAATATTATGATTTTTGAAAATAAAAATGTTTCGATTTGTTGAAAATATAAACAGGATGTTCATAAAAACAGATGTGGAATCATCTGCGACTGAAAGATAAACCTTAGTCACTATCTTCCATCGTCAAGATAACCTCTTGTGGGGTATTCATGTTGAAAAGGGAAACATTCTCAATTGAATATTGATAGAAAGATTTTTCTGTGAATTGAAAAATCCACGATTAAATGAAGTTATTTTTGTGAATGTCTAACAGAAAACAACTACTTCCTGCGTCAATGTTACGAATGATTTCTGGTGAGTACCCTCTTTTGGAAAACATTCTTTGCCTCATTCATCTTTATGAGTTCTTAATTAAGACTGGAATAGAAAATCAAATAACTATCTGAATGAAAATGCAAATTTTCAATTTCAGATTTTTTCTTTTGAGTTAGGGCCTTTTCAGAATATCTATCAGATGTAGTTCAATGTCCAGCGTGGCTTCAGCCGGGGAAGTAGTTGTTTTCTGTTAGACATTCACAAAAAATAACTTCATTTTAATCGTGGATTTTTCAATACACAGAAAAATATTTCTATCAATATTCAATTGAGAATGTTTCCCTTTTCAAAAATTTTTCCTTAATTACAATTTTTAATTGTTCATAATCGTTTTTTTAAATATTTGTATTGTTTAAATAATCAGTTAAGATTTTTTTCTTCTAAAAATCATAATTGACAGTCTTTAAAGAATTATTCAAAATTATATTTTAAAAACTACCATATACTACTAAATTAGAAAAAAAAATCCCAATTTTTCCCAATTCCAATTCCCAAAGTACAATAAAAAATTGGGAAAAATGTTTTCTATACTTTGTTATATATGGTTTTTAAATTTTAGAGTTTAAAAAAAAATCTAACAAAGTTAAAAAAAAATTATAACAAATTGGTAAGTTAATAAACAATGGAATTGTTGATAAAAAAATAATTTCCCTTGTTACTCCATAGGGGACTGTCAATTATGATCTTTAGAAAAAAAAATCTCAACTAATTATTTAAACAATAGAAATATAAAAAAAACTATCATAAACAATTAAAAATTGTTATTGAGGAAAAAATTCATTTTCAAAAATCATAATATTTGTAATATAATGAGGTTGTGGGGAAAAAAAATTAAATAATCCATTTGTTTATAAAAAAATTATCAACAAATGGCGGGAATTTTTTTTTTGCAAATCAATTTATTATGTTATAATAAAAAAATGATAATATGAAAAATTCTTTAACTACATTACTTGGATTTTTTTGTTTTTGTTCAAGTACAAAAATTATTATAAACAAAGTATTAATATTTTTTCAACTTTCATGGCGTGATCTTGTTAAGTATGTATATAAGAAAGGCTCTACGAAGCAAAAAATTTTTACGACAATTATTTAAACATTTTTTTCATTTACAATTAAGACAGGAGTTCGAGAAAATTTTGTTGGTTAACAATCGTTTAACTTGTTGAAAAGTCACGTTGAGTAAAATTCCCGACGGAAATAAATTATTTATAGTGTTCCGAATACACCATGATTTTATCAAATTGAAAAAAAAAAATTTAATACCTTAAATAAATTAATTAATGTGTCGTACTGGCTTTTGACGCCGCGCGCGCAACCTAAAAATGTCGCTCGGAGACCCATTTTCAGCGTTAAATTAAAATTATAAATAATGGAGATAGAGTTCCGGGAGCTATTGGAAATTTCCTCTTCTTTCAGAATCTTTTTTTGAAATTTCTTAAATATTAATAGTTTATGAAATATTGGCAAAAAACGAAATGCCTTTTTTTTTTCATCTTCAATGTTTATAACTTTTGCAATTTTGTATGTGCTAATACACGCTTTTGGCACATTCCTCTAGGCGTTATTCCGGATCCAATGAGCTATCACACATAATTTTAAGAGCAGTATCTCTATTTTGGACCATTTTCAACTTGTCGAGTAGACTAAGTTTTTTTCCTTTCAATATTGAACTGGGCGCATTTTCCGATAACGTGTATTTCCATTCAAAAAATGATTAGCCTCAACTTGCCTAGACTTCCAGAGTATTTGCCTAGACGTCGAGAGTATTTGGTTCGGGCCCAAGTCGAGTTCTTCTGCTATTTCAGAGCCATCTGTGTAGTATTTGATGATGATTCTGTTTAGCTCCGAAATGGTGTCTTGGTAGTGTCCTGGAACATGTCTAGATTCTATCATATCTGGGAGCGGATGTTTAGTGTCTAATGATTCCCTCCCTTATAATTATATGTGTAGTCTCTTTCGTCTGACTCTCCACTATGATGTGGATGGGGTGAGGTTCAGGACCACCTCCATAGTGGCCCTCGGGCACATTATCATCGGACCTGTTATGCATTCACAAGCTTATCTCTGTATCTTAGAGAGATATCCTCGTGGTTCAAATAGTTATATGCTGTGTACACCCACTACGGAGTCTTTGGGTTACATCTCCATTTTTTCTGCGCACCTTTGGGACTTTCTTCGTGCATTGGTTATGCATTCTTCATCGTTGTTCCAGACTAGTTCATTAGCCAGGATAAGTCCTTGATATTCTAGATGTCTTCCACTCAATGATTTGTCCATCTCTTTCGATGGTCCTTCTTCTAATGTGAACTACTAAGATTGTCTTAATGGGGTTGGTATTGAGTCTTCCTAATTGGCACCATTTTTTTATGGTTGAGTTTGTTCTCCTCTGGCAATTATGACAACGTTATTGGCATATCCTTGACAGGACACGCCGAAGTTGCAGATGAGTCCATCTACCGTTTGACTTTCACACATAGACAGACAAATTTTATTTTCCAGGAAACTACATCACTACATTATCATTAGAAGACATATTTCAGTTGAAAATGACAAGTTTCGCTCATAGAACATACGAGAAAGAATTTTTTTTTTTATACATTAAACATAAATATTATTTTAGAGCATCAGTTTTCCACTTGAAGGTAGAAATTATTGAAGTGAGTCATCGAAAAATTCATTGAGGGTATAGTATACTTTAGTGTGTAGAAGTTTTCTCAATAGTTTTTTTAATTTGTTTATTGAAGTTATATTTTCGAAAGAGTTAGGTAGTTTTTAATTTTGTATTCCCATGTATAATGGTCCTTTTCGATTCACTTCGTAATTAAATGATGGTATCATGAAATTATCTTTGTTACGAGTGTTGTAATTGTGAATGTCAGAAAATTTTGTGAAGTTTCGTTTTCTTTTGAATGCAGCTATTGCGACTTTGAATATGTATATCTTGACCAGTGTAAATATTTTCAAATTAAGAGAGTGTTCTTTACATGATGGTGTCCTTTGTAGTCCCAAGAGAGTTTTTCTTGTAAAATGAGTGTGGAAGTGCTGTTGACTGAATTTCCCTAAAATTCGATACCGTGAGAGGTTTTGCTCTGGAAATAACTGAAATATACCGTATTTGCTACGTTGAAACTCACTTCGTCTTCAATAGTTTTTATCGCATATATGGCACTGGATCGCTTTTTATTATCGCTGCTATATGCATCCTGCAGTCTAACTTCTCATCAAGAATATAACCTAAGAATTTCTGTAGTTGGCTTCAATACTCCATCTTTTGTGATGATTTCAGGTTGTTCACAAGATGTTTGGGCAAATAATCATACTAAATTTTCTGAGTTTGTTACCAATTCGTCTATATCTTTATTTGAATTAAGAATTCTTGTGTCCTAATATTGATCCCTGAGGTACACCGAATTTCAAAATTCCGAAATCACATCGAATATTTAAAAGATAAATGGAAATGAAACTCCCCTCGATGGACATCCTTTTGTTAGTGTTAGTGTTTGTTAGTGCATCTTATATTTCATTTGTTAGATGAATTACTGCGTCTCCGTCGATTTGGTCGCTTGTCCTAAACATAATCACTAAATTCAAAAATTCAATGATATAAAATTACAACAAGGCTTTACACATACATCCATTCCCACATATTTCAGCTTTTGGAGAAGATACTCCTCTTTCATATGACATTTTTCAATTTGGTTATCCACAGGTATGAGACGTTGTTGGTGGTGAGAAACAGTGCTTGTTCGATATACAAAATAAATTTTCTCCCCTTCTCAAGGTACAATATAAGATCAGTTGAGTGGAGAATATCAGGTACTCAAAACCACGTCTTGTACATGGATAATGTACATTCTGTTAATGAAGTAGGGGCGATGGGCCAGGTTCTCACAGTTCCAAAGTTTTATTTATTTTTACCCAACTCAAGCATCGATTAAAAAAAATCCATCCAAGTGTTCAGTAATTCTTCTACTTGAACTAAAAAAAATTATTCCGCAGTTTATTAAATTTATAAAAAAGTTATTAATATTCCAAGACACTGATGCAGAATCTACCGGTGTGCCCCATGAGGAGTTAGTTGTTACAATGTACCTATGTCAGACAGAAAATAAACTTTATTTGAATATAAAAACATATTTAAAGAACGAAATAATAATTATTCATTGAATGTATCAAAAAACAATAATAACATTATTTATAATGAAAAACAGGAAGTGGGTATGTATATATCTACCTCACACCTAGTCACTGTCAGATGTACAGTTTACGCAAACATAATAAACGTCATTATTGACACAGGACACGTGTGCCCATCTTTTGCAAATGGTACACTGAATCCAATCTTCATCTTTTAATTCGGAGTAAGCCATCAAACAGCTCATCAGCATCTTCTCCAGAGTCCGGAGACGTATAATCTCTAGTAACTTCTTTTTTCTGACTTTTTTTTATTTTCCACTCTCTTGTTGTTATTATTAGTAATATTCCTCAAAACAGTTTTTCCCTTCGCTTCCTTTCTTGCCGTGCAGCTGCTTTTGCTTCGAGTTCAGCCTTTATTGGTGTATCAGTTGATACAGCAGATTTACGTTTCCGGCGATTTATTGTCGTTTTTCTCTTACCAGCTTTCGGAAATTGTTTCAACTGTTGAGGTGTCACATCGAATGTTTGTTTAGGAGCGGAATCTTTGGAACTAGAGCAGCAAGACTGAGGTGATGGTTTCGAATAATGAATTCCCGATGCTTCTTCACTCATCTGATGTTCAGTTGATGGGTCATTGTTTTCATTTTCATCATTCCCAAAATATTCTCAACACTATCTACTTCTCTGTTGGTAACTTCTTATGGTAAAAATTCATCATCTTGAAATATTTCTCTATTGAATGGCCAAATACCTGTTACTAAGTAAGTAAGTAATTCATTCATTCAGATAAACAAAAAAATTTACAGGTCGTCCTCAGCAACGAGGTACAAATTAGGTGTATTTCTGTTGAGTCTAATGCGATTGACGCTTCCTAAGCAAGCTTGTATTGTAGCGAGCAACCAAATAGACTCAACAGAACAGATAACATATAATTATATTTAACTTAGATCCTTAAAAAAAGGGAGAGAAGAGTATAAAGATTAAATAGAAAGGAAGATAGGAAGAGAAAGATAGATAGAAAGAAATGTAGATACGGACAACGCATGTAGCAGTGGTTTATAATAAGTTCCAGCCCATACCTTATATAGATTATCTATCGAGTATATTTTCAAACATTTTATAATTATTTTTTATGAATGTCTTCAATTCTCTTTTCAGTTTAAATTTACTGTGGATTTGTTTTAATTGTAAAGGTAATGCATTATATAGTTTGGGTCCTAAATATGTTACAAATTTATGGTTTTGGGTGAGTCTACATCTTGGCACATGTATAGTCAGATCTTTACATATCCGAGTATTATAGGGATGCTGAATAGTTGTACTTGGAGAGCTGACAGTCCATAATATAGAGTTGAATACGTACAGTTTTCTTACACTTAACAACCCACTTTCATTGTAGAGCAATTCTGTAGAATGTCGCCTGTTTTTCCCCAACATAATTTTCAACAGAGTATTTTGGATTACTTCTAGGTTCTTTATAGAGGACTTGAATGTTCCACCCCACACTATAATACAATAACGCATTATGGACTCAGCCAAAGCATCATAAACTTTCAGCATTAATCCCCTACTCACTATATTTCTGAGCTGGTAGAATTTGTAGATGAGTTTACGTAATCTGACAACAGTACAATCAATATGATATTTCCATCGAAGGCATTGATCCACAAGTACACCCAAGTATTTCATTGTGTTTGTTTTGTTTATGAAAGAGCAGCCACAATGCATATTGGTTTCACATGATGGTTTGTGAATTTTTATAACATTAGCTATCGGTTGGTCTCTGCTTGTTGGCGAGAATGCGATATATTTCGTTTTTTCAACGTTGACACTCAGTAAGTTATCACTTAGCCAGTCAAAAATCGTCCTGATACCTGTTTCAGACAGAGTTTGTACTTCGTCCCAAGTATTTCCAATAAATATAATCGTCAGCGCATGATGTTATTTTACCCTTAAAATCTGCAATATTAAAAATATCATTGATATACAACAAAAACAGTATTGGCCCCAATACCGTTCCCTGCGGCACACCCCTGGTTACTGGTAAGGGATCACTTACTGAGTCGTTGATTTTCACGACTTGCAATTTATTACTCAAATAATCTTCAAAAATATCTAATGCGATGCCTCTTATAGCATTGTCAGACAGACGCTGGAGAAGAATGTCATGATCTACCGTATCGAATGCTTTGGCCAAGTCCAAAAATACAGTAATGCACTTTTCTTGGTTTTGGAAGCAATTGTCAATTTGGTTGATTATCTGATATTCCGCTTTTTCAGTTGATTTGTTTTCTCTAAAACCAAACTGGGATTCAGAAAGAATATTATTTTCATTGCAGAAGTGTACTACCCTATTTTTAATGCATTTTTCAAAGATTTTTGTGAAGTTGTTAATAAGTGTTATTGGTCTGTAATTTGTTACATTCTTTTTATCGCCCGTTTTGAAAATAGGTATCGTAATGGAATCCTTGAATGAAGTGGGAATTTTACCAGTGGAAAATATCAGATTTAAGATTTGGCAGAGCGGTTTTACCAAGAAAGAGTGAAACTTTTTGATTAAAAGAACTGAAATTCCATCCGGACCGGAAGAAGTGTTATTTTTTAGATTTGATATAATATTGCTTATTTCATTATTCGCGACTGGGTGAAGAAATAACGAGTTTTTGATATTTCTGCGATTTTCTGTAACAGGAGTTGTTGGTTTTTCTATCTTATTTGCCATTTATTCCCCAATGCCAATGAAGAATTGGTTAAAGTAGTTTGACTTGTCTATATCATCTGGGAGTTTTTTTTCATGGTGTCCCATGATTTCGTATTTAGTATCCTTTTTTTTTCTACTGTTATTTGTTATTTCATTAATGTTTTGCCAAATTTTTTTTGAGTTGTTACCAGCTTCTCGTAATCTATTTTCGTAATAATTGATTTTAGTTTCTCTCAGAAGATTCGTAAAAAATTTCCTGTAATTTTTTTATTCAACCTCTCTTTCCGCGGTTTGTTTAACCTTAAGATCTTTTTTGGGTTTATCTCTGTACTTAATAGAAGTGAGAAGGCCGTCTGTCATCCATGGTTTTATTTTTTCAATTTCACAGTTATTATTTTAGATTCCGTACAATTCTCAATATGATTGAGTAACCTACCAGTTTGTTCGTTGAAAGCATTTTCTGGATCAGTGAATGCAAGTACCGATTCCCACTCTTCCTTCTTTATTCGTTTTGTAAGCTTATTATAATTTATTGTTTTATTTAATCGATTTGAATCATACTGATTATTCGTTTTCAGTTTGTTATTTGATTTAAGAGATAAAAATGTCATATAATGGTCTGTTATACCAGATTTGACGATAAAAGGAGGAATTTTCGTATGTTCAATTGAATTTTTGGACAGTTTTACATAAGCGTGGTCAATTATGCAGAGGAATCACCTACTTCTCTTTTGGTTTGTTTAGTATGAAAAAAATCCCAGTTCAGCCATATTACATATGTAGTAAATAACTGAGTGTCTGATGTGTTTAGAATGTTGATATTTATTCACCCATGAAAATTCTTATGTCAACCTCTTTTGTGAGGTGAGATGAAGTTAATTTCATGTAAGTTACATTTCCAAGTTTGTTGAGGGTGGGCGATATGAAGCAGTCAATAAAAATGATTTGTTATCTATACAAAAAGAAATCTCTAACAGGTTGCTTTTGCTCATATGTTTTACAGAACTACAGTAGTTAATATCCTTCTTGATGTTCACTACCAGTCCGTCATTTTGGTTATATCGCGATTCATTGTTTATCAGATCAAAATAGGGAATTGAGTATTTCTGGATGTCATCAATCGACCAAGTTTCAGATAGTTAGTATTATTATATCAACGTTTTTCAGGTTCACCGATTCAATATACAGGAAAACACTCATCCACTTTTTTTTTTTAAGCTCCTAATGTTCAGATGGAAGATATTGAAGATATACTCACCGGTGAATCGTTCTACGTTCTCATCCAAACTGCTACATACGATTGTATCCATCTCTTCATATTCTTCTATATTGTTTAAGAAATCCAACATTTTTGTCTTATTTTTGTATGAAGTTAGAGAGAAAAAGGAAAGGAAAGTTTGTAAAAAGATACACAAAAAATCAGGTAACTTCAAGAAATAGGTAATATAAGTATATCAGATCTAAATGTAAAAAAGAAAAACAATTGCTCTTAGCCATAAAAATAATGAATGAAAATGATATATCATTTGCAGACCCAGACACCTCTCTAAATTATTTCCGTCAATTCAAAGAAAGAGCAAAAATTAAAGAGCATATAATAATATAGGAAATTTATCAGAAATAATATTAGTGTATTAACTGTTCTCGGTACATCCCCAAGTCCGTCATTGAGTTAATCTTGATTCTTCTTCCGTCTTTGTTGATGAATGTCCATTGAAGGACCACGAGTTTTTAACACCAACCACTATTTTCGCCTCCATTAGCAAAGATCTTCTGAGCTTCGTTAGGTCTTCAGCTATATAAATTTTCGTTCCCTTGGAGTTTTTTCCACATTTAATAATTTCGCGCTTCAATGCAGTATGGAAGTTTCACAATCGTAGGTCTTGGTTTGTTAACTTCAGCTTTGCCAATTCGGTATGCATCTTTTATATCAGAATTTACCATTGACAACGAAGTTTTGGAATTTAGTAATTCCAACAGTTTGATATCAAGATGTTCCCCTTTTTCTTCCGGTACCCCGTATAAACAGATATTTTTTATTTTACCTCGTTGTTGAATATCATCAAATCCTTGTTCTGAGTGAATCACTTTTTGTTCCAAATCGTGCACCTTACTGTTTTGCGTTTTTACTTCCTCTTCGAGACTCCTGATTTTTTGTTCTATACTATCAGATATCTTTTTTGTTAGCTGGTTGATGAATACATCGTCTAGGAAGAATTCATTAATGGAATCTTTGACTAAAGTCGTTAATTCAGATTTATTTCTGGTAGACATTTCAACTGTGTAAAAATTATTCAATTCGGTATTCCAAACTACACTTGTTAATTTCCCTCTTTTGTTATTTGTTTCTGGGCTGTTTAACTGGCACTTTAGGCAGAGCAATTTCTAGACAACTACACTGTTCGAGACATCTGAATGAACTCAATCCATTTTGATTGTTCGCTGGTGTAGTGGCATGAGGCAATGCTTCTTTCAATACTGTTGGAATATCGTAGATAGTCATCGGAATTCCTGGATGCGATTTGAGCCATCCATCAGGATAAGCACTATAATATCTCTTGAAGAGATCGTATACAGTCCTATCCAGGGGTTGTAGCCGGTGAGTAGGTGGTGGGAAACTCAGAAGTACCATTCCTTACAGTGATTCAGTACTTTGATAGACAGGTGCGACTCATGGTTGTCGAGTAGAAGTAAAATAGGCTTGTCTTCAGAACATCGAGTGAATGCAGCAAAATGTTTCATGAATTCCGAGAATATTTCACGTGTTATGCAGCCAGAGGGTGGAGCCATGCCCTACACAGCCGGGAGGTGCATTTGCAATCATGAACTGCTTGAATTTTTTCCTTGGGAATATTAACATTGGTGGAACAGTATTCCCACTTTATTTCCAAGCACATGATTACTAATTGTCCCCGTTCTCCTGAAGTAATGGCTCCAACTTGCTTTGTTCCTTTCTTGACAATTATTTTTGATGGTTTGTGAACTGTGGTGGCCCAGTTTCATCCACGTTGTAAACATCAAGATTGTCGTGAAACAAACTCACGTTATGGCGATTGAGAGGCTAGTAGCCTCTGGTACGCGAATCGACAAATTTGGATGCCTTTTGAGGAACCCCAATAGCCAATCTTTCGAAGCCATTATACTCTTCTTATATGCATCTTCAACATTGATTTTATTAGCAATAGCATAATCGAAAGCTAGTTCTCTTAGTTCTTTTGTGGTGAGTCCATAATACAACTTCGCAGCTTGTTCAGCGTAGTTCGATATCTTGTTGATGAAAAAAATCTTAAATGTGCAGCGTAGCCTATAGATTTTCTGACGCCATCAGGATATGCACGTTCCTTTTTGAGGTATCGATGCAACGTCATAAAATTTATTCCAAATCTATTCGCCGCATCTCGAATAGTTAATCGTTTTTTCGCAATTTTATGAGCAGCCTGTTCAAAAACCGGAAGGGGTATGTTTCCTCTTAAAGTTCCTTACCATTCTCACTGAAATAATACACAGCTCTTTGAAACTCATGGTTCAATCAGCTCTCATTGACGGGGGCAGGTTGTAACATGTAACAACGTGCCCCACGATGATTGTAACAATTATCCCCGTAGGTAATGATTGTGGTTATGTCAAGTTTTATGTGAATCGTTGAGCTTTAACCAAAAAATAAATAGACGAAATGTGAGACAAACATAAATGGTCATCAACCAATACCAATATATCAAATGATTACTCGCCGTTCAGCAGATTGAACTCGATTATTACAGAAGTAGCTAATTCACTTTGCACGCGTTGAAACAATGACACGCAATTATTTTGTTTGTGTCCTAGCATTGTCTAAAGATATATAGTCAGTCAACCAAACGAGAAATTTTTTGGATACAAATGGATTTCATTCGTAGATGGCGTTAGTCTAATGATATCCAAAAATGATATATCCGAGTGAGATGGAAGAAATTTAGATGGGAGTGGCAATCGGCAAGCGACCCGACCTTGAGGGGTTAAACTGGAATAAGGAATAACAATATTTTGTTTGTGTTTTCCTTTTCCGCCATCTCCTATGCCATTTGAATTTATTTGAAATTTGCATTCGAAATCGTGGATAGTGAAATTTGATAATTTTTTGTGGTATTATTAAGTGATCGTCGTTCTGTGTTTTCTGTGAACATTTGTGTGTATAAACTTTTATAAGACAATTACATTTGTGAGAAAAATTGGAAAAGAAGGTAAGAACGAAATATTCATCTATTTGAGATATTGGGGAATTACTGTACCCAAGTCCCTTTAGGAAGTTATATTGTGAAGTTGAGTATGATTTAATATCCACTAATATGTTTAGTAACAAAAATAGTAATAACGAAAAGTAAGGTTAAGTTGTAGAAGAATGGATATATTATTTCTGATAATACAATCAATAGATTCAATAGACCATTGCCTACCAATTTTGAGTTGGATTTACTCGAAAATGCATTACTGAAAATCTTATATATTCATCGAGTTTCCAAACACTGATGTTCTCTTTATACTCAGATAATATTGCCTTGTGCTATAAAACATTTTCTTTCTAAATAAGTTGATACCTCTTGGACAAACCAATGGCTTCTTGAGATACGACCCAAAATCAATGAATGTTCAAATAGTTATTGCCAATAAATATGCTGTGTAAGTTAAGTTCTGAGAATACAATTTTATTGGTGTCAGCCCAAGCAAAAGAAACTTCCAATAAAGATTCCCTTCCAGTGGTCATTCATACTTTTTCTTGTGGAGTGTAGTGTATATTATCTTACCAATATTTGTAGGTAAATGACTATTTTATACATGTATGTTTCAGATGTCTGGGAATAAATGTGCCTACTACAATTGTGGGCTTTCAGCCCGGAATAATCCTTGCGTTGAGACTATTCCATTTTCCAGTGAAAGTTACCGCTAGATGTAAACGTTGGACATTACACTCAGGTATTATATCTCCCTTTTCCAATT
Source organism: Gonioctena quinquepunctata (assembly GCA_018342105.1). Classification (NCBI taxonomy): domain Eukaryota; kingdom Metazoa; phylum Arthropoda; class Insecta; order Coleoptera; family Chrysomelidae; genus Gonioctena; species Gonioctena quinquepunctata. Next base: position 565,954 of record JAFIRS010000619.1, on the reverse strand, counting down.
ATGAGTAATATTATTGTAGAAATATATTAAAGCCTTCCAAGAAGCATTTACATATTGAAAAAGATTTAATAAATCTCAAGTAACTTTCTTAGCAAAAAAATAGGATTGCTGGAAGTTCATCTGAAATGTTGATGATTGTAGAATTTAAATTCTCACTAGGTTAAGGTATGGAACATTTCATACAGGTATTTGTGTGATACTAGTGTAAAGGTGTATTTGCGTGGTTTGCATAGTTAGCAGACTCCCCAATGGATCGTTCATCATTCTCGATGCCACACAAAAGTCACTTTTTATCTTGAAAAAATTACAGTACTCCAAACTACTCGAATCAAGTTGACTGTGCCTTCATACTATAACGGGTGACAACGAGATCACTTTTGGGCTGCCTTTTTTTATTTTTCCACCATCTTTTATCATAACTTACTTTTATTTCATTATTTATTGAAATTTTGCCGTATCTCGCATATTTAACAAAGCCATAGTTGCCGTTGCCGTGGAAATGACAATATAAGTAATACAATATTTTTTATCATGATGATAAACATTACTTTTTTCCATTTTTATGTCTAAAATGTGACATATTTCAACTCAAATTAGTGAGAGAAGTTGTACTTTTAATCACTAGTGATTAATAGTATATTGTTTTACGAGTGACGAAAGTGACGAGTGACGAAAGTACAATTTAAGCGAGAGAACAGTTTACCAGCCGAGGCTGGTAATGTTCACGAGTTTCGAAAAATATTTTTGACGAGTGAAACACTATACTTTTTCTACAACCCTGTTTATACCATAATAATATGCTAAAATAGGACGATGAACAAATATTTTATTTTAAATTAAAAATAACAGAATTTTTTTAAACGTTACTTATGATTTAAATATTGGTTAATTGTTACATTTGAGCAATTACTGAAAATTATAGGAGTATTACAATCAGGATTTTTATGTATTGAGGTAGACGATGCCACATCTGTTATGATGTTAACTGATGTCACTCCAGATGAAGATGCGCCGTAATCAGATAGGGTTGAATTTTGTATGGATTATAAAATTTTTGTTTGTATTTGATTTTTGCTGCTAACTGATTGATCAACATATCCCTCCGCAACGTTACTACCAGCCTCCATGCTTTTTTAATTGAAGTAAATCACCTCCTGCATCCACTAATAGCGTTGCGGAAGTTCTACGCAAACAATGCCCAGTATATTTTTGGGGATCAGGCAAGTTTAAATATTGAGCTATTTGCATAAGAAATTTACTGAATTTATTTATTCCCACAACCTGTCTAGTACACTTTCCGTTCTGTTAGTTAATAAAGAATCTTGAATTTATTTTGTCCATATCTAGTGGACGGGGGTTCATATAAATTTTAGAAAGGCGAAGAGCTGCAAAATGATGTTAACAAAATTGAATGTATAAATTTACCAACATTCACGAATTATTAAGAAATATAGCCAGTTATAATTCAAAATGCTAATGTTTGTGAAACGGTAAAAACTACAATTTTTCACCTAAATTGAATAAATCTCCTTCTTTTGTAAGTCGATTAAAATGGTTTTATCTCTCTTTATTTCATTCTGAACAACTGGGTAGTACTGATAGTCTCATATTATTTTCAATTTATCAAATATGTTACATTTGATTTATTTGTTTTCAAATAGATATGGCAGAAATGATTTATGTAAATTTGTAGTTTTGGTGGAATAATTGGAAAACGTATTGTTTCTTTTTTTTACTAATAGAGGAATAAATATGTCTGATGACTTTTGAATTCAAGTACTCACTAATAAATATTCAAAAATATCTCAACTAATTGGCATATTTTTTCTTTCATTATAGATTTTTTTCACCATATTTGGAAGAAGATTTGCATCTAATAATTGTTCCCTTATCCCATGTATTGAGTTTTATCATAATAATCTATTTCTTTCAGTATGCATACCAGAAAAAAACACAAGAGGTTTTTCACTTCCATTGGCATCATCTTCTCGTTCTACCCCACCACCAATGAGCCATGAAAATTGTGCGAGGAAGAGGCAACACCTACCGCTACTGAAGTCTCGGACCTCAAAAATTCTGTCCAAATTCGAAGTGCAGCAAGAAAACTAATTTTTCTGTGAGAAGTGTAACCAGATCTTTTGTAGCTCAGAACAAGAACTGTTTTTATAAATTGCATAAAAATAAGTTGATACAGACCAAGTGTACAAAAATTGAATAAAACTATAAAAAAAAATTTGGATCCATAATTGTAACTACCATACATGAAAAAATATCCAATTCATCTTTTGTATCAATTGCGATATGGTGATATTTTTCTGCCATCATTTTATCACTTCTACAACCCAAAATGTAAAATCTATAGTGAGGTTTCCATTACAATCTTCAAAAATTCAATATATTATACATAAAAAAATTGCATATGACTTTTCTCTGTGTCTGTGAGAGTACCATGCAAATTATTGTATTCAAAGTGATTGATAGTGCGAGGAATAATTTTAAAGATTAACACACATTTTAAAAATATTTTGAAGTAATAAATTTTTCTCAAATTACTTCTCAATGCAACAAACAAAAATAAAATTTGAAATTTTATTACATAATATTTTACAGACTTCAGAAATCTGAAACTTCAATATTCCTTATATTTTCCGGAAGATAAAATTTTATCTTACTGTTGACGGTGCTCCATTCATATAGGGATTTCTTATGAATGAGATAAAAAAAATTATTGTTTCATAAATATGAGTTGAATGGTGTATTTCAAAATGATCTGGATGATTCAAAAGAAATTAATTCAAAAATATAGATTGCTAGTATGGCCAGTACCTTCTATGACTTGGAGATCTCTGCAGGAATCTCTCATGCATTTTTTTGCGATAGAAAAATTCTGTTCACTTCGGCCTCAAATGACTATTCTCAGTTATCGGTATTTCAGGATCAACACTTTTTGATAACTCTTATGGCATATGTTACTCTAGATAGTTTAGTGCAAAGCTTGTCTATATGATATTATATCTGTAATATTTTTATTTATATTAATAAATATAATAAACAAAATTAGACCAAGAATACTCCCATAGATTTTCTCAAGGCAACGGATCTTTCTATCGTTTCTTTTCGAGTTCTACTTATGATTTTTTTTTTCAAATATGACTCAAACCTGTAATAAGAATTTCCACAAATTCCATATTAAGTTTCCCTAATAAAATATTATCCTTACAGTCGAAGGCCTCAGATGAATTAACGATAATCCCATAGGATAGATCTCCCTTTTTTTTGGTGGAATGAACTAAATTATTCAAATAATCATACTAAAGATTGGAAAACATTCAGTAACCAAAAGGGATACTAATTGTTTAGTATTGATATTTCAAAAATGTTTGATAAATACTTCACTGATTGGTTCAAAATTCATATATCTAGCTTATTGCCTTTTTTAGGAAGAGGTTTTACAACAGCAGTTCACCTAGAAAAATTATCTCGTCAAAGGACCCTGCTCAAACGTTATGGAAAAGTGCTCTATGTGGGAATTGCCTGAATTTTTCATATTGTTCAGAAGAATTTGTCCTGATTAAAAGCTACCATTATGCTAAAGTCCAATAATCAATAGTTTCTGAGATATTGCAGTCGTATTGCATCCATATTATGGTACTTGGGATATGCGCACCATGAATCTGAAATTCGGTACCCTCCGTCTAACTTTCTTCATAGCGTTCTAAAGGTTCTAATCAGCCAGCGCAATAGTACCACAGGTCTACAATAGGTTAAACTGTAACAAGAGTGTATTTATTCAAGTACTCCTTCAATAAAGGAGGGAGAAACCTGTTGTGTATTTTATATAGCTTAAAAGTTACTAAATAAATTACCTACTCCAGAAATATTTTCAAATTACCTATATTGAAATATTCAAATAGGGGTTGTCTACATGGAACAACTTGCATAGCACAATAGCAAAGGTCCCGTGAACAAAACAGAAATGCGACACTCTTACCCAAATATAAATATTTATTTTTCAGTATCATTGGCCAATATCTCCGAAACTATTGGTTATTGGACTTTAGCGTAATGGTAACTTTTAATCAGGAAGACTTCCTCTAAACAATTCCCAGAAGATCTCTTTTCCTTAAGGTTTGAGCAGGGTCCTTCGACCAGGAAAGTCAAAATACTGACATGTGCACAATTTTACAATATGTGGTGGGTAGGTACATCGATTCTTGTGTGCTGCTTTTGTTCTTGATATTTTTTATTTTATCGACTTATTCAAATTCTGTAACCGGGCACGAAAACAAAAAGTGGAATAAAAGGCTATCGACCTTTCAAAACCACTTAACCTCATCACTAATAGAAATTAAAAAATATCTCAACTGAAAGGTACATTTCTTCTTAATTATATATATTTTTCATTTAAGTCAGAAGATTTGCATCTGATGATAATAATTGCTCCATTCTCCCATGAATTCAAATTTATCATTAGGATTTATTTATTATCCGACAAATACACGTCACATGTCAAATATGAGATACTGGAGAACACAACTTTTCATAATTTCAAGATTATTAGCAAGAATTATATTTTGTTACCGATTCTCTTTTTCTAAAATGAAACAGAAGTTCAGTTTTGTTTGCCATCCGGTGGTGCCGCCACTTTACATAGTACAATTTTCACAGTTTCCCTGAGAGTTTAATAGATGGCGATCGCAAATTGCATCCAATACTTTTTCCATAGAGATTGACTGACTATGTATCTTTAGACAATGGTCCTAGCTATACATTTAATACTTCATAGGAATCTCGAACTTGACTAATTATGTCACCTCTGTCAAATAGATGGCGTTGCAAGGAGGAATAAGGAATTTATTTGCAATGTAACAACATCCCCCTGTAACTACCTGCCCCATCGTACCCTACTTCGTTCGAGGATTTTTCCTAAGGATAAATGTTTGGATACAAAAAAGAAATAATGTATTCCATTTTTACTCATCTATTATTACATACTAATTGTTTTTGGGAATCAGAATGAAGTTTTTCAGTATCACCATGAAGATGGATGTGAAATTGCGAGATATTCGACAAATGAATCAAAGAAATATAATCATTATTTTCTCAGAGATGAAGGAGGCTAACTGAGAAAAATAATGTTTTGAAATCACACCTCAATATAATTCGTGTAGGAAAGACAAATATATAAATTAAACCTGTATATATTATAAAGGTGACTCCTAGATGTAGACTCATTATTTGAAACACTAAAATGGCGTGTATTCAAGAAACTATCAGCACTTCTTGGCAGATAAATGCCCAAGTTTTCAGATTATAGCCCATTTTACATTCACGTATCAAGTCGATGTTCGCTTATTCCTGGAATAACGCCATTCTCTCGGGAACGTGTAAATATTTAAGGAATGCCCCGGTTTCCGGAAAATAGGATATCTATTTCATCTAGGTGCGGCAAATATTTAATTTTCACGATCTCCAGCGTCTAACAGAAAGGGCACACCCGTCTATTTCTTCTTTGTTGGATCGCGCAATCCAGTTTTATTGTCTCATTTTTACTGGATTGAGACACAATTCCGCGATTTAATGTCCCCGAAGTTCGCTATATATACGGTGAGATGTACGACCTCATAAGAAGTTAATTCAATTTAGCTTCCTAGTAACGTAGGCTACTTTCATGGCCTAATTACGATTCAGGGAGTTGTGATTTCGGTTCTGTGTATATGGATACAACGGTAATGGTGATTGGGTGGTGAGAAATGCACCACAACCTGATTAGATCTGTCGTGCCCTTGCTCCTGCCTTGGCCGCTCCCATTAAGGAAATATTCTACAAATAAAAAAATCATTCCAGTTAAGTGGTTTGATGAAAGTCTTAAATCTATGAGATATTCGTTATCAGCTCTGAAACTTAAAACAACTGACGTTAATAACTACATTCAATTCAAAACGATATACAACTGTTCGTTGAAGAAAGCAAAGAAGGCAGCTTATGATCGTTATATTATTTCAGCCGTAAACAAATCGAAAGCATGCTGGCAGATAATAAACTTTGAAACAAATAATTTTCACCGTGTCAATTCGGTTCGCGATCTTACTTCTGATGATTTCAATGATTTTTTTCTCAATATTGCTCTTGATATAATAAATTCTTTACCACTTGTATCGTCCAGTGAACTTCTAAATTTCAAAAAATTTCCAGCTCCTTGCGGGTCTTTTTATTTGTCGCCGGTGACACCTCAAGAAGTATCGGATGCCATAAAATCTCTGAAGAAATCTAAAAGTCTTGATATACATGAACTCAACTCTCAAATTATAGCAGATACTAGCGACATTATTTCAATTCCACTTACTAATCTAATAAACTCTATCTTCATATCAGGAATATTTCCTGATTGCTTTGAATTTTCCAAAATAACACCGTTGTTTAAAAAAGGTGATAGAAATAATATCAACAATTACCGTCCTATTTCCATTATCTCAGTCTTTGCGAAATGAATAGAAAAAATCTTGAATAAACGATTGAGGTGCTATTTTGAGTCAAATATTTTTTTTTGCAACACTCAATATGGTTTTCGACCCAATCGCTCTACTGCTCTCGCTGTATTGAATGATATAATATCTACCTTGGAGGATAGAATGCAAGCTTCTATCACCCTGTGTGACCTTTCCAAGGCATTTGATTGCGTATCACATGATATAATACTTGATAAATTAAATTATTATGGGGTTAGGGGAGTACCACTCAATCTGATACAATACTATCTGAAAAACCGCTTTCAAGCGGTAAGTATTGGAAATTCCTTTTCTGATTTCAAAAATTATGAGCATGGTGTCCCTCAAGGGTCTATATTAGGACCGTTGTTATTCATAATATACACAAACGACTTGAGTAACTATATGGTTCCAGTGAAAACTGTTTCATTTGCAGATGATACGACATTCCTTTATTCTGGAAAACAGAGATCGGAGCTGTACAGAACTCATGAAGAATTAGCTAATAAATCTGGAAATTGGTTCGCAGCCAATAAACTCAAACTGAACAACGATAAATCGCAATCTCTTTATCTTTCGTCCACAAATGCCACAGAAACTCATTCTGCAAATTTACTAGGAGTAACTCTGGATAGTGATATATCATGGAAACCTCATATTACCAAATTGAAAAGCAAACTCAGCAGTGCTCTGTTTGTCCTACGACAACTCCAAACTGTAACCAATTTTAATGCACTCAGAATAACATATTTTTCGTTATTTCATTCGCACATCAGTTACGCTACTATTCTTTGGGGTGGTTCGCCTGATTCTCTCTCAATTTTTCGTTTACAGAAAAAAACTGTCAGGATCTTATCCAGTGTAAGCTATCTGGAACACTGCCACCCTTTGTTTATTAAGCATAGAATAATGCCCTTGCCGTGTTTGTATATTTTTCAAGTTCTGATATAGATTCACAAAAACTCCTCGATGCTCACTAAGCAATCTGATATACACAGCTATGGTACTAGACAAGCAGATAACCTGAGACCAAACAGGTTCCGCCTAACCAAATCTAAGAGAAATACACTGAATTATTATCTCTACAATATACTACCACCAGAATTGAAATCATTAAGTTTAAAGTTATTCAAAATAAGGAAAAAAAATTATTTTTGACTCATTGCTTTTATTCCACAGGAGACTATATTGGACATTTCAGACTCTGTAGGGAATAGAATTCGTCTCGCCTAATTTCCATTCTTATGTTCACTTTCTATGTTTTTTTTTATCTATTTATCACACTTTAGCACCATTTTTACAATAATTTTCAATATTTTTACACTGTACTTGATGTATCATTATTATATATTTTAACAATGTATTATATTTTATATTTTAACAATATTTTATATTTTAACAATTTTCTGCTCTACAGTATTGTCGTTTTTTTATGACGCGCTACAAACATGTATTTGTAATGTAGTTAAATAAATATACTCTACTCTACTCTACTCTATATGTGCTATTTCTCTTCAAACCTAGCTTCCTGAGGTATTTTCTGAGTTTGCAGTGCCTTATTAGAAACCCAGTTATTGACTCAATACTGTTCTTGTTCAGGCTGACTAGTGCTTCAATTTTTTTTTGTTGCTCTTCAGCCTTTGTTGCTTTTCAGCTTATCTCTCTTGGTTAAGCTTCTCATGGAAATACGTGTTTCCCAGGAGGCTCTGGCCCGATCAGTGGCATTGATGCCCCATCCACTTGTTCTTTTCCCACTATACTTCAGTCATTTGGAGCTCAAAACGGGGGTTACCTGGAAACATTTTTGGGAGTTTTGAAAATTGGTATTTTTATAGATTTCGATGTGCGCTTTTCGAATTTTCACTTTGCCACCTCGTATCTTTGCCGCACCCGCCGCCATATTGGAAAAATGGCGCCCAGATACAGTTTTTTTATAATATCTCATTTTCGAATATTTCAAGACGGAAATAGTTATGTAATAAATCAAACTAGAAAAAATTTGTTACAATTTATATTGTGTCGATTTTTTTGTAAATTAGATAGCTTTAGCGTACGAGTAGAATAGTATTATATTGCTTCAAAAATATACAGTTTATAGGGAGGGTTCGAAAGTACAGGTGCTAACATAGATCAATATTGAGCATGTCTACAAAAGAGATAGAAACTGAAGAAAAAAAATACAACAAACAGGCAAAATAAAGGTCAACAAGAGAAAGAACAGATTGGGGTATAGTACATGATAATGAAAACTCACTCATTTATAAAAAAACGTCTCACGATATTCCAGATATAATTGGATATGACTTTGGCAGAATGAATAAGATTGCCGAAGCTGGATAGAGAGTCGGAGCTTTGGGATTTCATTGCACAATAAATTGGACAGTCCAATAAAATGTGTTCGATGGTTTCCAGCTTGTTCATGTTACATATTGTACAAATTTTCCTCGGATCTATTTATGGTGGAACCGGTCAGAATGAATTTGATGTCTTTATTACAAAGACGGAGTTATGCAATGTTTCTTTTAACTTGAATGGGCATATTGAGGCTCGAAAAATCCTGGTTTGACCTGCTGACTCTGAAAAAACAATGAAGAGAAAGCACGATTCGAAAGTGAAACATCATCCTGGAACTTGAGTAATACCATTTTTCAAGGGTAGTGATAGAACTACGTTTGATGAGACCATATTTCGAGTAGGTTTAGAGCGTTGAAGAGACTTTTCAGTGGCAGTGTCCAGTTGTACTTTTCGTCGCAGTTGTCAAGTGCATGCTGTCTTTTGAGACATATCTTAAGTAATCGGGTTTCATCCATGCTCAGTATTTTGGTTATCCAATTCGGAAGAGTTTGAGAACTTTAAATCAATTTTACTATCCCGGTTTCTAGTCTGGCAACATGTCAGGTGGCGTACTTTTGAACCCTTGGCTATAAACTGTATGTTTTCGAAGTAATAAATTTATTATATTATATTCTAGCGTACGAATACCGCAAACCAACACACATCCACACTGAATCATCAATACGAGTTTTGAATTGATGCGATACTTGATAGAAATTGGAGTAGACTTCGCGTCCCTCGTACGCTAAAACCATACATTTTACCAAAAAAAAACGTTCGGGCATAAGTTGTAGAAAATTTTCTCCAGTTGAATTTTTCATATAACTATTTTTATCGTAAAATGAGACGAAAATCAGATATTGTCAAAAATTTTATTTGTGGTCCATTTTTCCCATATGGTGGCGCGTGCGGCAAAGATACGAGGTGGCAAAGTGAAAATTCGAAAAAAGCACGTCGAAATCCATAAGAATATCATTTTTAAAAACTCTACTACTCCGACGTATCCAGAGGAGAATCACTTTGTTGTTTTTGGTAAGGTCATTCATATTATGAAAGCATTTCCTTGCCATCTTCATGTTGATAATGGGCGAACTGAACAATATACAGTGCTTCCGTAAAGTACTGAATGAATTCATTTTTAGCCAAACTATCCATTTCTGAGGAATCTCCTGAAACACGTCCTTTTTTAATCTCAATTTGCCACATTTATAAGGAAAAATTAAATATACAGGGTGATCCACGTTTGACTGATGACGTCCGCGACAATGTTTTCAAATGGAATACCCTATATTTCATTCAACTTTTGGAATCTCCAAGAAAAGCTGATTTCAACAATATATCACACACAGGGTTCGTATGCAGTGCGTCCCTTAAATTAAGTGCTCTCGTAAAGTAGTGGATAAATTCGTAAAAAATTAAAGGAATGATTTTTCAAAAGAACTCTCGAAGCCGTCGAATTTTATTTCCATTCGCGCATCCTTTCAAATTTTTAACCGACGAAACCAAAAAGGAGGAGGTTCTCTAGTCGACCCGTATATTTTTTTTCCATCATTTTTTTTTTATGTATGATTACGCATAACTTTTTACTGAGGCGTCCGATTCCGATAGGGTGGATAGGGTGTACTTCGAAGGTGTTCCCATTTGAATTCAAAAGATGAAATCCACCCCTAAGGGTAGCAAAATGAAGGATATTGATCACTCACCCTCTGAATTCTGGTCCGTTAACCGATTCTATCAGGCATAACTTTGTACTGGGTTCTTCGATTTGGATGATTCTTTTTTTAATAGATAGGGTATACCTTATATTTAGATTTCAAATGGAATTATATATCCTCACGGGTAGAAAAATAGGGGATAATTGATTTTTCACTTATGAACATTGTCACACACATACGTAGTTGACAATGACAGATCGCTACTGACATCATTTCTGTTCCACATCCGTCAAAACCATTATATTCTATGAGAGGATGGAATGATATACAAAGTAATGAAATAAACTAACCAGAACAACAAAAATAATTTATATTACAACAAATAGTAAAAGAAGATAATCATATTATTCAACTGGTAATAGTTGAAGTAAGGTGGGTGAGTAAGTAGGTAGTAATTAGTATATTTTAGCCATAAAAAATTGAAAAATAAAAACCTTTTAACAAAAAATTAAACCGACGAAATACGGAATTAAAAAGTATAAAATAAAATAAACCTTCTCAGTCTCAGTAACTAAGCTCCTAAACTAATATAAATAACTAATTTTGAGTCGGCGCCAAACAAACAATCAACGAACATCATCAATTTACTTCAAAAAAATTATCAGAATGTCACCGCGCAACTCGATGCCATCATTTTACGCCTTACCTAATTCATTTGCTTGTTTGTTTGGCACCGACTCAAAATTAGTTACTTACATTAGTTCAGGAGCTTAGTTACGAGACTAAGAAGGTTTATTTTATTTTTTACTTTTCAGTTCCGTATTTCGTCGGTTTAATTTTTTGTTAAAAAGTTTTTATATTAATACATACAGAATGATTCGTGTCGGAGAAAGGACGTCATTGGTATTTTTTTAATGGCAACTCCATTTTTTCATTACGGGATGTGAAAAGGTCATCATGAGTATGGGTGAAATGAAAATAAATTAAGAAAAATAATATTGAAATATGAAAATACTAAAATTTAATGGCAATGATGGCTTCCAACAAGGATAAAATTAAATGTTCAAATTGTGCACCGTTTGCTATCTGACAGTAGCCAGACGATGAATAAATTATTTTTAAACATTATCAATAAAGTCAGGAGGTTACATTGTATCTCGTGACAAATTCTTGCTTTTAAATTTTCTAAATGCTCCGGCCTATTAACATACACTTTACTCTTTAAGTATCTTCACAAGAAGTAATCAAGTGGTGTCAAATCTGGAGATCTAGCTGGCCACTCAATCGGTCCCCTTTCTCCCTATCCAACGATTCGGAAACACCACATCTAAATAGTCGCGGACAGCTGCTGCATAATGGGAGATGCACCATCTTGTTAGAAGAATAAATCAGTTCTCGGAAGTTCAGGTTCCTCTAGATCTGGATACAAAGCTATTATTGCAGGAATAAGGTCGAATCGAAAATCCAAATATATTGCACCAGTCAGGTTCACGTCAAAGAAATGGGGATCCAGAATTCTTCCGTCGACTACGTCTTACCATACATTCACTTTCTGTGGATTTTGAGTGTGATACTCCATCATCCATCGGGGATTTTCGGTAGTCCAATAACGACAATTTTGCCTATTGACGTGGCCGTTCAAAATAAACGTAGCCTGGACAGAAAAAAAAATTTTTAACAAAATTATCATCATTATTGCATAGCTGTTGTAGTTGTTCGCAGAATTGATTTCGCCGATCAAAGTCACCTTCATTCAGCTCATGGATGAGGCGTACCTCATAAGGATGGTGCTTTGCTTTTCTCAGAATTTGTGGATTGTAGACGCTGCCATATTGAAATCAGAAGCCAATTGGTTGAGTGTTGTTTATGATTTCATGCTCTGCCAACACAACATTAAGCTGATGGTCTTCTGGTGGTGAGGGCGACCAGATTTAGGAAGATCATGGACATGCCCAAATTCACGGTAATTTGACTCAACTGAGTTGCATTAAACAATTCAACTACTTCTCTTTAGGTGCGCATTCTGTCTCCGAATCCTATCATGCAAAGAATTTCAATTCTTTCTCTTTCATTTAATTTGATCATATTCCATGAAATGACAAAGTTACTATTCAATAATGTATCGACAAACGATAAGATATGTTATTCGTCAAAGAAATAACTTCACTAAAACTATTCAGCAATAAAAACAAAATTCTGGTCGATATGGCTACTGTCAAGTAATCGAAATAGTCAAATAGCAAACGGTGCACAATTTGAATATTCAATTTGATCGTTGTTTGAAGCTATCATTGCCATTAAATTTATTATTTCATATTTCAGAATAGTTTTTTTTATTTTATTTTCATTTCACCCATACTCATAATCACTTTTCCACATTCAGTGATGAAAAATGGAGTTGCCTTAAAAAAATACCGATGACGTCATTTCTCCTGTAGAAGAGAAAACAATTCTTATATTCAACAATAAATTGAGACATTTTACTGATGAATACATCCATTCAAATATAAATATCGGTGATGATCCATATCTCCATCATTTACTTGTCATTATTTCCACAAACTGCCGGTTTGCATGACTCAACTTTTCAAATGCAGTCAATATTTGAATAATTCACTAGATAGTTATCACGAAATTCAATATATCAGCTTGCAGTTCACCATTATTTTCCAATATAGCTAAAGATGATATATTGAAATGTTTCTTCTTTGTTCATATTATTGTGCGGTTTCCGATGTGTATTCGTCGGAAATAATTACCAATACAATTCAAAAATGGCAGCAGATTTTTCTTTCTGGTCGGGTAATTTTTCAATGGCATATCAAGAAGGTTGTGAGACTAATTATGATTACCAAATTATAATTACCAAACATTCCCAATTTCGATGGCTGTTGAATAATTAAATGAGTATTTATCGTGTACCTGTCACTAAGTTCGATGATTCATACTGTGGATATTTGTAGAAACAATTATGATTCGTTATTCCATTCGAATATTTCATTCGATGAAAATGTAAAGCCTGCCCTGTAGCTAGTGAGAAAGATAGTTTATATATAAGATCAATTTGAAATGGAATATGTCTGAAGGAAAGTAAGCTCTAATAATAGCCTTCGGGGGATTACATCCGGAAGGAGTTTATGAATAATCACAGCGGTAACGATAAATTTGATGAAGCGCTGACACCTTAAACAAATAACACCACTCACTGAGAACAATTTTTGTGGTTGGAAGCACAGCAATATATTGAAAGAATTAAGTTTTATCATAAATCGACACTCAACCCTTCAGTGGTTTTGAAACTGAACATACGATAATTATTCCAGAAAGCCAATAATGAACTTTTATCCGACACAGACGGCTATTAGATCATATGTACGCATAAAAATAGGTCATAAAAAGGATATACGTAATTATTTTGGGAACTCCTTGATATCCCAATGTGCAAGGAGGGAAAGCTTTTGATATAAAAGAGAAAATTATAAACAAGAGAGTATCATAGAGTCGCCAGTAATCATTCAAAATGAATCCTATGTACACGATAACATATTATAGATGTTACTAATAATCATATAGAATTATCAGTATGCAGAATTTTCTCCAGTATTCAGTGTTGAAAACTAAGTAATAATCCATGAATAAATAAACGCGATCATGTGCTAAATCATCAAGGAAAAATAATAAGAAAGTGTTGAATTAATATAATACAAATATGCCTCAACCCATAGAATCAGTAATGCTTAATGAACGTTAACTTTAACGATATCTAAAGTTTTAATTGAAGTCCTACGTAATTACCAGTGCGGTAAGTAATATTATGAATTGCGATAAACAATTAGTGCCAAAGCGACAGATAGACAGATTCCAATATGGTCGCAGAAAGGACATTGAGTAAGATCATTGAAAATTATCTGGCAAGTGATCTTCAGTAACTAAATTTCAAATACTTATATGACTGCATGAATATCGTTATTCACACAAACATACAAATACAATATAATAATAATTAAATATAAGAATAAGAAATATGTGAATAAGGGGATCTTGACAAGTGATTGAAAACATTCAAGTACAGAGACGACATTGACAGTTGATTGTAGAAAAGGAATGAAGACACTATAAAAATAATAATGCAATACGTGTAAGATAAAAGTTAACTGTGAGGATATAAGACTATTGTAATTAATGAAATGGGCCGGACAATGAGCAATGAAACAATATACTTTATATATATATATATATATATATATATATATATATAAAATATAGATTATATATATATATATTGTTATGTTATGAAAAACCAGTTATATATTTTAAAAGGAAAAAAGGAAACAATTTTATAAAAACCCACAAGAAGAATAATTAATTAATAGCTATTAGTTCAAGAGATATTGTTTTTACATATTTTTGAAATTCTATTTCCTTTATGAAGCCTATGTATAATATTAATAGATAAAAATGTCCAAATACTATAATACAATCGATTTCATACACTGTTATAATGATTATAACCCATAATTGTTCAAAAGACAACAAAAAAGTCTAGATTTACAAAATCATCCTGAATAAAATGTGATCAACAAAATTATTAGCTTGAAACATACAGTATATGAAATTGTATCTAACTGAAAATAGCCAATGGGAGAACAACAAACTTCTTGATGACAATATCCAATCAGGGAACAGTATGGTCAGATGTAAGATTTGGAATTGTGAGAAAATAAGAACGGTAAAGTGTCAGAGTCAATTATCATTGAATATTGTACATAGATTGTAAGGAAAGAAAAATATTTTAATTTATAAGTTTTGACAAATAACCCCAAAGTGTGAAAATGTGACAACAAAGTGCGCGAATTTGAAAATTCGAATGATAGGGAAAAAGGAGAGATGGTATCCAGGAGACAGAAAACAAAGCCACGAGAAGATTATAAAATTTTTTAAGAAGAACGCCACGTTCGGGTTTGAGGAGAAGAAAAATTCAATAATTTCATCAATATAAGCAGCAAACGACATTACCTTTTTATATACTCCATATAAAAATATTCCAAAGCTGATTTCTGGATTTGTATGGTTCCTTACTTGGTATTCGAAAGCCTGAGAGCAGTGGATTGGAGGGGGATTCAAATTCTTGGTGTGTATTGAAACAGCGACAGTTCCAGCGTCAGGTATAAACTTTTCTAGTGCACATCACAAACTGAATAACCTCACAAATAACTCGTATCACATCAGAAGAACTCTATTTCATTTTGATATCGAACTATTAAAGAATTTTCAACCTTCAGAGTAAAAGTGAGGTTGTGTATAATTTATTCATTACCGTTTCTCATGATTGTCTATGAAAATTTGTAAAATAATCATAGTATAAGTTATTTATCGTAGGCCAGGTAAATATAAGTTTTCCTGAATAAAGGAAATAATTGTTTTTCGATACTTTTTCGTTTATTTTCCACAATGATCTGCAATCGTACTTATAAACATTGAATAGATTGAATTTGACATCAAGCAGTGGCTCTATTGCCTGAACCGGCTATCTGAGACGAAAGGCGTACCAACTGAGTTCAGTCGTGGTAAGAGAAGTGATAACAATTGGCAGCAACGTGACGAGGAAACAGTGACGTTAGCTAGCAATTATTATTACAGTGCAATATATTATATAGGGTGAAAATAATTTATCTATCACATCAATTTGAACCCAAGAGGGACAAAAATTAATAACAACAATTTAATTTTACTATCCACATTTCATTACAATATATATATATATATATATATATATATATATATATTATGTGGATTCTTGAACCTTCGGAGTATGTTCGGTTTGGTGATTCTTGGGGTTTTGGTTCGTAATGAATATCGCTATGTATTTTTTTTTCTTTATTTTTATAGTGAAATACTGGCTAACGTTTCGACGGGGGTTCCCTCGTCTTCTTCAGAGCATATTATGGATTCTTTAAGCATAATTCCGGAACAAAGCAACTTGGCTTAGTTTGCATTTTCTTCTTTTCATCTTTTCTGGTAGTTTGAAGGATGATTTGAACACGTTAAAACTATTCTTTGGGACGTCAACACAGTGGAAATCTATATTTTTTCGTGTATGATCACGGCCACGTCACATTCTAGCAGTGTATCACGTGTTCAAACAGGAACATTTCTTTGGGCATTTTTTTTGGAATAACTACTTCAAAAAATTTCAACCACTTTTCTCATCTTCTGGACATTGTGGTATTTTCAATGATCTCGCCCATTGTGTTTTAAATCATTAATGTCATTCATTCACCCATCTTGATTTTGGTAGAGCAGGTGTATTTCTGTGTCTTATACTGCAGTTCGGTCTTCGTCAACTTGATCATACTGGCTATTTTCTCATCAACCCCTAGTTATTTCAGTGATGAGTACAGTTTTTCCATTTCAACTAAGTCGAATACTTTCTTGAAATCGAGCAAATTGGAAATATCCCTTTCCGATATTCCTAACTACAAGCTTGGATTTCTTTCATTCTGTGTAAATATTGATCCGATCTTCCTTTTCTGAATTCATACTAATTCTTCGACTTCTTTTCTAAGTTTCGTGTTTAGATATTTTACTGAAGTACGAGGCTAAGGTTTGATGAGCAACACATAGTAGTGCTCTCTATTTTCACACTGCTTTCACTGTTGTCACACATTTTCGTGAATAGGGTGTATAATTGTTTCTTTCCAAGTTTTTGGTATATTTTCTTTATTCTTCACTTCTTCTGACTTGGCTTGCTCATTACTAGTTTTTCTCCTTCAAATTTGAATATTTTTTTCCCCTTGTGTTTCAGATTCTCTATAATTTAATGTTTTCTATCAATGGGGCAATTCTCCTACTCTAAATTTCTTCATCTGATCTGGGACTTGTGCAATGTTATTTATTTATTCTGGATTAAATAGTTCTTCAAAGAGTATTTTATTTCCTTCTATTAGTATTTTATTTCCTTCTATTAGTTCTCCATTTTTATGAAATAGGATCCCTGGTTCGTAACCTTCTCTTCCTTTTTTAACACCTTTGTGAAGTTTTATAATTTATCTTTTTGTCCCCATTGAATTTTTTTCTCTTCCCTCTCAGTATTTTTACATTTTATCATTTGTTCCTCATATTTTTTCTTATTTTTCCGTGTTCAGTTCTCACATATTGATCCTTTTTCACCTTTCTGCAATAGAAAAGGATAAAAGCAGCTGAACTGTGACAAAAGAACAGCCATATGTCAGTTTATAGCGTCATTCTTTTGTCAGCAATTGACGTTCGCCCTGGGGATAATGTACCATAGAAAAATAAGCTCAACTTTCATTGTTTTCGCTAAATATGTTCCTTCCTTTAGAAAAATCACAATATTTGTTCCCGTCGTAGTTTTTTCTTGAATTCAATTACATCTCTGAAATCGTACAGATTCAAAAAAATGTGACCACCTGAGAACACTCCTCTTTTGTGTAATAAAATCACGTAAGTTGACAAAAGTGGTCGCATTCAGAACAGAATGAATATATACAATCACTGAAATTTCTTTTTATTGCATTTTTCGAAGAAAAGCACGTATTGGCCTCGCTCTAGGGATACCCAGAGCCGTTATTGGGTTTAGAGAAGGCCATATTGAACAAATAAAATGCGTTGCGTTCCGCAAACAAAATGGCAAATGTATAGTCTCACGCAAAAGGAATTTGTTACGTTTTCAGATTCATTTATGATTATTTCCTTCTCCATGCAATAGCCACTCCTATGTGTTATTGCAAACAAACAAATCAAGGCTCTCAGTTATAGCGTTGGAGTATACAGGATGATGAGGGTTGGTTGGAATTATTAAGAATAATATTAAATAATATTTTGGAATTTCGGGATTTGGTTAAATTTTCCATTGAATTCATCAGTTTTTTCATATCACAATCCCTTTATACAGGGTGATTTAAACCAACATGCTCAAAATGAAATAGTGTACTTGCCTTCCATGCAAGAAAGTGACTACTTGATTCAGAAAAAAATCCGGGATGAATTATATGTTTGCATCAGAACCTGTAAATATACGCTATTGTGTTTTGTTGGTCAGTATCTTACGAGTTCAATGTAAATTGTATAGTTTTTTCCAATTCATTTCATAGACTGACACCGTTCAATATGTCAGTGTTAGTGATACTGTGATATGATCATCACATATGATGCAGTGACTGAAAGTCCGGCAGAGCATGTACGAAAATACGCAAGAAAATTGCCGAATGGGCTCCCGCCGACAAATCAACACATCGTTGAATTTAAAACCAAAACTGTAACCGTTGAGGGTTTGCTGAAAAAACTGAAAATTAAAAAAAAAAACATGGAAAATTTGATTTTGATCAATTTTTTCCAATACCTTCTTTCGATATCTTTAACGAGAAGCAAAATATTACTCGCTCTACATGAAAACAAACCTCATCAGGGGACTTAAAATAGTACATTGTGTATCTAGTAGTGAAAGAAATACATTCCCGGCCGACAATGTAAATTGTTGGCGAGGCGTTAAGCCGAGGCCAACAAGCATTGAATTCTGGGAATGTGCTTTTACTACGAGTTACATACTATTTTTTCTGAAATTGCAATCAAAATTTTCATAAATTAAGGAATTTTTATAAATGCATAACAATGTTCTCTTATTGCCTATAGAATCGTTTCCTTGACAATCAATGTTTGTTTATTGTTATGACAAAAGTCAGAGATTCATACTTATTTCGGTTTAATACCTACAAAAAAAATATTTAAAATGGCAGTGATGATGATGTCCAGGTGTGCTGGACACCACCAGAGTAAGTTAATGCTGCTGAAAATGTCATATTAAATTTATTGCCAAATAAATCCAAGGCAAAATATGAATACGTTTCATGGATTATTGCCAAGAAAAAAAGACGACCTCCCGATCTGAAGATGTCATGATTGAATACTTTTTCGATTCATCTACAAAGTTGAAGTTATGGTCAAATTACTCCATGCTGAGAGCTACACTTAGTACAAAAAAGATATTGATATTACAAAATATTCGAAATTACGTGCTTTTCTGAAACGTCAAAGTTACAACTATAAACCAAAGAAGTCAAAAGTTTTGTCAGATGAACAAATTGAAACGTTTATTACTCAAGCACCAGATTATATATACTTAACGAATAAGGTACAGTTGTGTGCATAAAAAAGTCGTACAAGGTTTGTAAGGTGTAAACCTGCCTATAATGTTCCAGATTTCATAAAAAAATAGTTCACGTACACATTTGACAAAAATAGTTTCGATTTTGACACTACTTGTCAAAGACTTGTCATCATAAGAAGTTTAATTAAGATTGACAAGCCTGACTCACATAGCCTATAACTGCTGTACGACTTTTTTATGCACACAACTGTACGTTTAGAATGTAAGAATTTTAAAATTACCTGGATATTTATGTAGTGTTTACTTTTTGCCTTAATATTTGGTGTTGCCGGTGCATGTCGCCGTATATCAATTGAATTTGAATGACTTGGAAGATTTTGGATCTGAGCTTTTGATAAAAATATCCGATTAGAAAACGAACAAACCAAATTCATTTATGGTAAACGAAACTTATATGTCATTATACAGAAAATATTTCATGTCGTCCAGAAAATTTTGAAAGTTGCCGCTTTTTCTTTAAATATTCAAATGGGAAAGGTTGCAGGCAAGTAGTGGGAATACATCAGTTTGGCAAAATTCGTCACAACATTTTTTAAATTTGCCATATGCACATGAATATACAGGACATTGTTTCCATCGGTTCTCTGCGACAATTTTGGTTAATGCTGGGGCAGATTTAATTGCTTTAAAGAGGCTTTGGGGATGGAAATCCTCAACCGTTGCCGAAAGTTATATAGAGGAATCTTTTACAAATAAAGTAGACATAGCAGATGAAATATTTAGAGGAGGAAGAGCAAAGAGAAATCTGCTAATACTATTAGTATTATTGCCGAAGAAGAAAACAACAATAACGTCGCTGACTATTGAGGTAACATAACATATAAATGTAAAGGGGGAAGTGACAAAGAGAATGACTTTTCAGGTAGAGTTCAGCCTATGTTTAATAATTGTACAAACTGCAACATAACAATAAATATACAAAAATAATTATAATGAACGTTCCATATGTGTAATAATATATTCAATAAATGTTCTAATGTGAGTTGGTTGTTTGCGTGTATCCATTTACTGTCTAAAATGTATATAAAAAACCGGTAGGGACCGATTTTGACGGCATAGGCTTAGCAACGGACTAAAATACTAGATTAGCGTATTTTGGGGTCTGTAGTTGCTCCGAAAACAGGCATTATTGAGCGATTTCAGAAAAACATAGTAGTTTGTTCGTCACATCCAGTCTATAATTCGGAATGTTTAAACGAATTAAAAACAATTCTTAAGGAAAATTACTACCCCCTCAAACTCATCAATAAATTATTAATCAACTCAGATCATAAACTCAACGCAATCATTAACAATAATAGTAATGTAGAATTATACTAAAGAATTAACAACTAGACTCACAAATCTTCAGATTAGATCAACTCCGAATCGCAAAAAAATATATTAAAACCATTGTATTTCTTGTCTTAACTGTAAAAATGTTCACATCAGTCAAACCAGTAGAAACTAACTGAACGTATAGCATCCCATAAGAGTGATTCAAATCTTAAAAAACAGTTGTATTCAGATGAACATAATATTGATTCCAATCATTTAGCAATTTCAATAGCCCTACAGTTTTGCAATGGAGAATAATTTTCTGAAAAGGAATTTTTTGAAATGGTTTCATTAATAATGAATAAAGGTCTGATATCTCAAATCTAACTGTCTTTATATAATCACTTACTCGAACTACATAATAATATATTCTCTAATATTTCCCATGTTTCAAATTTCCCACCATAATTTTCATAAAAGTGTTGCGATGACAAAATACATGTTCCTTGACAGATGGGTATTGACACAAGACGAGTGACACCATGTCCATACCCAATGGAGATTAATTATCTGAAAAGGAATTCCCTTGAATGGTTTCATTAATAATAAACCAATAGCATGAATAAAAAGTCTGATATCTCAAACCTAGGTGTCATATATAATCACTCACTCAAACTAGATAATAATTGATTCTTTAACATTTATCCTGTTTCAAATTTCCCACCATAATTTTCATAAGAGTATATTGACATATGACAAGTGACACCATGTCTATTTCATTTCCTCTTTGTTCCATACCCTTAGGTGTTGACTGAACCATGTGGTCTGCCATTCCATAAATATCATGTTTATTAGTTTTCAACGGTTATTTACCTAATTTGTATATTTAGATCATTTTAAACAAACCAAATTTGTTGTAATTTGTTATAAATTTGCTATAATTGAGAGCACCAGCTACTTTAACATATTTAACCTCAACTAAATAAGTGTTTTTTATAAATTTAAGTGTTTCCTTTGTACTCGCATTAATTTTTGTTGCAGATTTCTTGATAAAGATTTTTTTTTCAAAAGCTTGACAATTGGAAAGGGTTTTTCTTATCTCACGGCCATTTTGTTTATATATATTATTATCAATAATGATAATCAATCTGCAAACTAAAATTCCAAGAAATGAATGAATGGAAATTGTTTATCTGTCGATGGCACTGGATTGGAATTAGTAAAGCCCTCCTGAATTTTACACATTGATATCATTTTAAGGGGTGAGAATCAAGAAATTGGAGCATTATCTACATAATATCGCTCTTATATGAATTTTAGATTTTACCAAATAGGGATTGTTCCATTTTTTTATGTTCTGCAGTGTAGTGGTGAAATATGTTATGCCAGTTGAACATCTTTCTCGAATGCGTTTTTCCTTTTTGAGAATACTCCAAAAAAATTCCTTGATATTGGAAAAATATTTGTTATTACATCTTTATTGGAACTCATATTGTCAGGTTATTAGGTGTAGGTATATCATTTTGTTCTTTCAAATGGCACCTTTGAAAAAGCCAATTTTGTTTTCTTTCCTCGACCTGAATCTATATCAACAAAGTGGTCTAATATATCATAAAATGTCCAATTCCATGCAGGCGAATGAGTAGGCATTAAAAACCGGCATGCATACTTGTGGTTCGGCCAGATTCCCGCACGGAAATTTTCAGGTAAGTCTCACTTGTAACATGTCACCAGATTGCTGGCCCATTTCGAGTCCATAAAAAAATTCAGAAACATTTCGTTCGTTTTCCATTTCAACCTTCACTCAAAAAAACGGAAACAAAATGCATTGTTTCTTCGCGTGACTGTTTCCACGAGTTCATGAACTGGAAATAAGAGAGTGTCGTAAATAATTGATGAGATTGGTTTCATAATGCTTGCGAAGGCACAAAAAGAATTAAATGGGGACTTGCATCTACACAAAGAGAAATGAATTGTGGTATTCAGTAGTTAGTGGATTTTCCACGAAATCGTCCACAAGCCAACTGTGGCAAAGGCACACAGCTTGGCTACCAGAAAATGTTAAATTCAATATTTTTCACTGCAGACATTTCAATATCCTACTTGCTTGTATTGAAAGAGGATAACCAACAGCCTGTTATCACCTCTATTAATAACAAATACACACCTTGTAAACGAAAGTGAGAAGGGAAAGAGCTATATCACGAAAACATATGAATATACAGGGTGTAATCTAACCTCTTGCACACCCGTGAATGACGATTGTATTATGCCATTTTATAACAAATTACAGAGGCTCAAAATTAAAAAAAAATTAAAAAAATTTCAAAAAAAAATGTTCAAAATTTTGGGAACCACAAAACAGAGAAGTTTTGGTATGTAACACATGTTTTTATTTTTTCGGCTGATATAAGGAAAAATATTTTTATATTTCGATGGACTATCCTGTTAGCGGTTGTGCAAGAGGTTATATTATACCCTGTATATATAGGTGTGTTTCTCGAATCGACATTCTGAGGATTTCATGAATAGTGTACTGATTACAATTATATCAAAAAAAACACGACCTCGAGAGTAATAGTACTGATACAATTGACATGAATTCTGAACTGATTGTTTGGGAAATGTAAAAAGAGGGTCTGATAATCCTGATTTTCGTCTATGGGCTACCGGCAATACGTATTCAAGCGGTGCCTCTGCAATAACGTCAATTATTTACCAATGAAAACAAGTGAACTTCGTTATATCCAAACTGGTAGATGAAGTCAGCATACTTTAAAGCACTCAACAAACCAAAACTATCAAAAAATACAATGTAAGGCACTATAACACGCAGTATGTTTTAATTCGCACAAAAATTGAACGAGATCCACCGAACGATCGATTATTGAAATATAATACATAATATCCATGTCAGAATTGTCGAATGTCAGTTCGCTGAAGTTTGTTTTTTCTAGCACCAAACTGTTCCGTGCATATTCCGGTGCTCTTTCACTCTTCCTTTCCATATTCATTCGGGCGTTTTTATTCCTTGTTTGGAAGAATTAAAGGTATGAAGATACAATTTTAATTATGTCACAATATCGGTCAAGGAAAGACAGTCCGACGTAAGGCTGGCCACATCGTAGAAATGAAAATGACTCTATGATAGTAGAAGTTATGTTGTGTTTACTTTGTGAAAAGGGGAAAAATATGGGCAGTTTTACGTGCAAGAAAGTGCTAAAATCACGTGATTTCGGGTGTGTGAGTGGTGTTTTGGTTGATGAAATGCATATATTGAGTGTTTTCAGTAGCCGAAAATAGCACTGAAATTGATATTCTTTCGTTCTCCGAAAGTGTTTCAGAGGACCACGTTTTGACTTCGGACTCGTGTTCAGGAGGCAATATGTGGAAACCATCAAACGGCATTTTTTCCATTTACCCTAAATCGAACCCTGGTTCATTCGAATTGAAAAATAAATGATGAACACTATGAGGGTTGAAAGGTTATATAACACATGTTCGTCGAGTAATCTAGCGGTAATCAAACAACAACATTTTGGAATAGTTATTCTTTTTCTGATTCTTCGTAATTATATCAAAATAGGAATCCATATATACCTGGCGACCACGAGGTGAGGTACGCCCACCATCTTTTCTATGGTTTTGAAGATACAGATTTCCAATTTGATATCTCGCTATGGTGTTTGAGAACGTTTATTTTGACACCACAACTCAAAACTGTCCACTTCCGGTTCCAGTAAACATCATTTGTTTTAGAAAATTCCGATCTTCTAAAAAATTTCCCTGGGCATAAAAGTAATAACTTAACCTTGAATTTTCTCCACATTATTTCAGAGTATGTCGAAATTTCGGTTTATAAAACTTGATTTTATAACGACTGAAACATCTTTCAGTTTTCTCCTTATTGATATGTAATCTTCTAGGCTCACTCTTAGATTCGCTTGATTTGCAAATTAGACGTTATCTGCAGGATGAGGATGAACTCGACGAAGTTGATCATACTGACATCTTTCAATAACTCTGCCAATTTGATTGAATAAATAATTTATGGCGGCTGCAATTCTACGACTAATAGCGATTTCAGATGTCTTCGGTTAAATTCTGCGGCTACTTCTCTTCATCACCAACTAACCCTATTATTACGATTTTTTCCTTCATGTGCAGACATATTTTACGATTGTGAACTAAACTCTACACAATGTATCCCAAAGTTTTGTTAGATTGACATTGAGAACCAAAACTATAACCGTGTGAGGACTTTGCGGAAAAATATAGGAAAATCTAAAAATGCGAATTTCATAATGAAATTCACTAATGGAGCTTGGAATTACGTTCAGAACAACTATTCAGGTACAAGTTTCAGGTACAAAAAATTAACCAACCTATAGCATTGCACAAATTTTTCCATTTGTAATTCTTGCGTTGATTCAACCGGGGATTATTCTACATAAACCAAACCAAAAAATATATAAACAATATTGAAATAGATTGAAAAAAGTAATGACAGATTCAAAAATTGATTGATACAGAAAAAAATAGAGACTAGTAGAGGAGAATCATCGAAACTCTGGAAAACGATGAATAATATCACAAACAAGAAAAGCAACACAGAAGAAATCAAATAGATTCAAATCAATAATGGCGGCACAATTCATGATTTCAAACAGATTGCCAATTAATTCGTCAGATTGTTCACCAAAGTTGGTGAAAATCTGGCGGTTGAAATACAAAAAAACCTAGTTATAAAAAAAATAACCCTAAAATCAGAATGATGAATTTTTCCTAGAAGTAACCAATGAATATGAGGTCTCACAAGCTATTCTGAACTTACTTAGAAAA
Source organism: Gonioctena quinquepunctata (assembly GCA_018342105.1). Lineage (NCBI taxonomy): Eukaryota > Metazoa > Arthropoda > Insecta > Coleoptera > Chrysomelidae > Gonioctena > Gonioctena quinquepunctata. The sequence continues at coordinate 540,191 of JAFIRS010000619.1, read as the reverse complement.
TCTCCTGGAATTGACACACTTAGAGCAGAAACTATTAAAGTGATTGCCAGAGAGCTGGCAACACCTCTAACATACCTAATTTACTGGCCTTTCAATTGTGGAATATGTCCAACCCCATTCAAAATAGCAATCATTTCGACAATATTTAAATCAGGAAGCAAACTAAAAGTACAAAACTACCGCCCGATTGATTTGTTGAAAATATGAACAGGATGTTCATAAAATCACATGTGGAATCATCTGCGACTGGAAGATAAACATTAGACACTATCTTTCATCGTCAAGATAACCTCTTGGGGGGTATTCATCTTAAAAAGGGAAACATGCTCAATTTAATATTGAATAGGAAGATTTTTCTGTTAATAAAAAAATCCACGATAAAAATGAAGGTAATTTTTGTGAATGTCTAACAGAAAACAACTACTTCCCCGGCTAAAGCCCCGCTTGACATTGAACTACATCTGCTAGATATTCTGAAAAGACCCTGACTAAAAAGAAAAAATCTGAAATTGGAAATTTGCATTTTCATTCAGATAGTTATTTGATTTTCTATTCCAGTCCTAATTAAGAACTCATAAAGATGAATGAGGCAAAGAAGAATGTTTTCCAAAAGAGAGTACTCACCAGAAATCATTCGTAACATTGACGCAAGAAAAACATCGCATTCACTAGGTCTTCAATTGAGAATGTTTCCTTTTCAATACCGAACGATATTTGTCATAACAAACTTTTCAAACATTTTCGAAGCCATTTTAAAATCCCGTATCAACAAATACGTTTGTAAGAATAAAGTACTATAAAAAAATCAACTCGGATTTCAACTAGTCAAAACAATAGTAGATGCGATAACACTTCTCACTCATCAAATTAGTCAAAATATTGTTGACTAATCACCATCTTTATGCATATTTGTTGACTTGAAAAAAGCTTTTGTTAATGTGAGTCACAACCAGCTACTAGAAGTACTTGAAAGCATCGAATTTAGAGATACATCTTACCAATTACTGCATAGCTATCTAAACGAAAGAAAACAATGTGTGAAAATCAATGATACCTATAGTGACTTTGAAATAGTGGAAAACGGAGTACCACAGGGAACTGTCTTGGAACCGATCCTTTTCAACATTTGTCTGAATCACGTATTTTCGTCAGATGTGGAGAGAGACATAATGAGTTTTGCAGACGACACAGTAATTATCCTCTAATCAGAATCATGGAACTTTCTGAAAGGAAATGTTGAAAAAATTCAAAACCATTATTCAATGGTTTGAAAGTAGATTATTGAGTATAAATTCAACTAAACTTTCCACATAACTTCCAATTTCTATGCCAGAAATCTAACAAGCTCTAGTTCAATTTCAATAAAATTTGATGATATAAGCCTAACCATTTCAATGATAAACAAAAAAAAATATCTATATATTTATAGTCTCCCACCTTGAATGGGGCGCATATACTGATTACTTGCTCAGATGGCATACTCTACTATGACCTATTTAAATCCCACCTCTCATAAGGATTAGTTGCCTGGGGAGCAGCTAACGCTAGATTAATAAAAAATGTCTAACAAATTCAAAAATCAGTATCAAAAATGATTTATTTGAAAAAAGAACTTACTTCACAGACACATTATATAGAGGAGCATCCATTTAATATATCAGACAATTTTACTTTCTAAAAACCATATTCAGACAACACACAAATAAACATGAACTGAAAAAAATAGAACACAAATATGAAACACGTAACAATCAATTTATATGTCCTGAAATCTTAGAAAAATTGCCTCCAGAGATCTAGCTCCTCGGCTATATAATCAAATTCCAATAGAAGTCAAAACTATTTATAGCAAAAAGGTATTCAAAACTAAACTTAAAATCTGGATCTTAAACTTGCCGAGGATGCAGATACACCAATATGTTGACATGAGAAATATATACTATCATCTAGAAATGAATAGAAACTGATTCTGTATTTCAGATTATACATAAAATTTCAAACTGTTGTGATGTGCTTCATTATTTTTATACTTCCACTTCTAGTATTTCATTGTATGTACAATATATCTTCCTTAATTCTAGTATTTTATAACATATATAACCAATTAATTGAAGCATTTCAACATACTTAATATAATATATTGATTCTTGTATTTGAACCTATTTAGTATAACCTATTGATTCTAGTATTTGAACCTAATTCTATTCTATTATCTTATTACATGTATAACCATCTCACGTTCAGGATTGTTTTCATGTGAGAGTTTCATAATTTTCATTTATTTGTCCTCATAACTACTATGAGCTATATATAATCCATCCCACACACATGTTTTGTCCTTCTGTGGGAATCTCATATGTATTGGTCACAGTGAGTTTTGTAGAATTGTTGAATTGTGGACGAATAAATATTATTATTATCATTATTATCAATCAATTCAATTGATTCATTGAGGAATCGAAACGTGGTAATACTAAAATCCCAAAATCACATTTCCAAACCATATGACATTTACTATAGAATTATTCCCATTCCGTCGTGACTCTTTTCACCCAGTTTCACTACTGAGAGTTTAAGAGATCCTCGACTCGATTCAGGACTATTACATTGTTACCAACATCCAAATTTATAAGTCAAACATAACTGACCCTAACATCAATCTGCCTTCTCCGTTTACATTGCTCTTACAAGGTTTCAGTAAAAGCCTGATCTTTGCTCTCCAAACACGAAGAATCTACTTTATGACTTTGGTATTTCAGCTCGGAACGTTTTGGGTGTTAAGATATTTTATACCTTAATTTTCTTCGGATTTTTCTCCCAAAGTGAAAAATGTTTTTTCGCTGCTTTTACCAAAAATTATTACCGTGGGCTAATGCATTATTATTGCTCTAGAAGAAGTTAGCGAGAATATTTCCGGATTGAAATATACAGGATATATTTTCAAGTGCGTAGAAAATATCAATTCCATCGAAAAATTATTGAATTCTGGGACAAATTTGTTGGAAGTCGAATTGAACAGACATTTTATTTTAAACGTACAGGAATCACCCTATGGAATCAATTTCTGAAGGCAACATTTCATGATAGAGGGTTGTTAATTCATTATCATCGACTCAAAACCGGTGGCACCAAAATGGTAGTCAACTTGAAACCTTGATAATAGAGATTTCAGTTGATTTCATTATGTTTTACATGTCCATTCTTCGAATGTTGTTGTATTGAATGGTACTAAAAAACGAGCTCCCTTTGAAATAATCTTGAAACGCTGTGAGTGAGGTACCCTGAATACTGGGGTTGACAGAAAATTCAGAAAAGCGTCTGGATATACAGTGCATTCCATTTAAAACGAGCCACCCTGAATAACTTTTGGTACAATGATTTTCAGGAAAAATAAAAAAACACGTCAACAATAGTATACAGGGGGACACATTTTGACATTTTCACATTTGATGTTACTTCCACTATCGCACCCCCAGAGCATGTCACCATTTTTTTAAAATGGATCACCCTATATTGTTTCGCATTATCAGATGCTCCATGATGAGCAGATTTCAACAAAGTATAAAACATATGGTCTGACGCATATGGTTCGGGAGCTACAAATTATTTGGTTGGAAACGAGCCACCCTGAATAACTTTTGAAACAATGATTTGCAGTAAAAATAAAAAAACAGATCAACAATTCATACAGGAGGCCACATTTTGAAATATTCGTTCTAGAGACAAATGAAGCAATAAATCAGAAAAAGAGATTTTTTATTAAATTCTTGAATCAAAATCTGATGACTTGACAATGAGAAGAAAAAACATTTCTATAGTAAATGTTCAAAAACGTTTCCACCAATTTCCATACAATGGTACAAACGAGCTTCCATTGCCGCCCTCACATGGTTGAGAATCTCGGGAGTTATTTCTCTGCAATGCCTAATGATATTCTCTCTCAAATCTTCTAATGTTGTTGATTCTATCTCATACACTTCAGACTTCAAATGACCCCATGGAAAGAAATCTACAGGAGTTAGATCCGGAAACCTTGGTGGCCATTCTGTAGGGCCTCTTCTGCCAATCCAGCGACCAGGAAAATGATCTTCCAAGAATTGTCGCACTGGAGCTGCATAATGAGGAGGTGCACCATCCTACTAAAAAACTATTTCTTGTTCGAATAAATTCATATCCTCCTCAATTGCCCTATTGATGCACGGTATTATTCGATTCACCAACATATCCAAATATTCCTCACCAGTCAAATTACCATCGATAAAAAAAGGTGCTATGATGTGGTCACCTAAAATTCCTGCCCAAACATTCAGTTTTTGAGGTCGTTAGGTATGAACTTGACGGTATAAATGAGGATTCGTATCACTCCAATATCGACAATTTTGTCGATTCACCTCTCCATTCAAACTAAACGTACTTTCATCCGAAAAACAAATTTTATTCAAGAAATTCTGATGCAAGTTGATCCGTTCAGTGAGACTTTTACAAAACTCGATACGTCTATCGAAATCATCTTCGTTCAATTCATGAACTAGTCTAATCTTATATGGATGAAATTTGTACTTATGAAGGATCCTGGAAACATTTGTACGATTGACTCCTGATTCTCGAGATAACTTAGTAAGAGATTGCGTATTTTCCATTAGTCCAACGTGCCCTAAAACTGCAATAGAAATAGCTTCATCGTTGACAAGTCCTGAACGGTTATGCTTTTTATTGCTAACAGATCCAGTTTCCATAAATTTGTTCAATAATTCCGAAACGTATTTGTGTCGTACATTTCTTCCTGGATGAATATCATTGAACATACGGGCAGCAGCTCTAGCACTATTCCCATTCTGGTAGTACAAACTCACTATTTCAATCCGTTCTCGAAGCGTATAAACCATTGCTTCTCAAGAATTCACAAAAACAGAAACACCAATTGTAACTCCACCTGGTAGGTAATCGCTATTGTAGAATGAAACAAATACAAAATGAAGAGAATATCGAATTCAAACTTAACTAGGCAAAATAAGACTTTTTTGAAGTATACTTCAAAAAAACACCTATGAAACCTAGCTAACAGATTGTACATTCAGGGTGGCTCGTTTTCAACCAAATAAATTGTAGCTCCCGAACCATATGCGTTAGACCATATGTTTTATACTTTGTTGAAATCTGCTCATCATGGAGCATCTGATAATGCGAAACAATATAGGGTGATCCATTTAAAAAAAAATGGTTACATGCTTTGGGGGTGCGATAGTGGAAGTAACATTAAATGTGAATATGTCAAAATGTGTCCCCCTGTATACTATGGTTTACGTGTTTTTTTATTTTTCCTGAAAATCATTGTACCAAAAGTTATTCAGGGTGGCTCGTTTTAAATGGAATGCACTGTATTCATGATAAAACTCCAAATAGCAAATATTACTTTTATCACACTCCATAGATTCTAATTTCCACGACGAATCCATTGATGGTTTCGAATCGAAAATCGGATGGATAACAATCCCAATACACTAATTATTTGTCGAAAAATTATGAGGAAATTGGGGTATTGGATTCATAACTTCAATGTTACGATCAAAACGAAAAGGTACATTATTTCTTGAACAAATCAATTTTTAAATAAGTCAAACATTTCGAAGGCACCTTCACTTGGAACTGAATCAAACTTTGAAATTATTGATGAAACGCTCTGTATAATTATATATCTTTCGATTCCGTAAACATCTCCAAGTAGGTCTACTCAGTTTTGGAAACGAATAGTGCTAACTCAATTTTTCAGATTTATTTTCATTTTCATCACAGAATTCTCATTGTTTGGTAAAAACTTTAAAAATCAAAAGTGTGCTATGGAAACAAATATATCTTTGACAAGTGAGAAATTAGTGTACATCTATGAGTTCGTATACCTAGTGTGCTTTATGTAATTAAATTTTTCAACAAACATGTATACAAGAGATGAAAAAGTGGGGCTATTAATTTATGGCGAATGCAAGAAAAATTCGAGGAACGCAGCAACTTTCTGTGCTGAAAGGTATCCCAACAGGCATCATCCATATTTTCAATATTTTCCCGTTGTGGAGAAACAACTCAAACAAGAAACTCCCAACCATGAAACTGTCATCATTAATGAGGTTACGGAAATCAATGTCTTAGCATTTGTAATTTGTAGAAGTGAATCCTACCGCTTCTACTAATAGGAAGATTAGCCATGAGTTATAAATTAGTCATGAGTCAGCAAGGAAGATTTTGAAAAAGCATAAGTACAGGTCTTTTAAGTATCAAGTGCACTAGTACATTGTATGGAAATCGAAGATTAGTTTATTGTGATTGGGTACTACAGAACAATACTGCTAATCCCGACTTTGTTTCTTCGAGTCAAGATTCACGAACAATGGAATTTTTAACAGTTCAGGAAAGATTTGGAGTAAACGTATGGGCTGATGTAATTGGAAGTAAAATAATTGGAAACATTTTGAAACAAAGTTTCTTTACGTGGCTTGCGGTAGGTGTTGACTGGTAGAAAATGTAACGTAAGAAAAAAGCATTATGCGACTTTCTATATCTGTCTCTTTCTATTATACAGTGCTTCTCAACAGTCCTCTCCTCCACTCTTATTTTTGGAACGATAATACATAAACAAGTGAAATTTGGAAACTGAATATTAAAGGTTGTAAACTTCCCTACTAGTGATGATAGATGACGAAATCGTCAAAGATGTCGTCACAAGGCCATTGTGACCAATAATTTTAAATGGAACCCTACGGCAAGCGACACCTCCTTTAAAAAGTATCGGAAGAACCTATTCAATGACACCAATGTTGTTTGTGTTTATGGCAGTTTTGGCAACTCGCTTTTAAAAAACGCAAAGCTGTGATGAATTAAATCAGTTAATACTGAAATTCCAAATTCCAGCTCCGCCTCTGGATAGTTGTCAAATAAGCTGACGTTTTTGTTAGTCTCCCTAATTCGACGTTTTTGTAATTGTCCAAGTTTTTGTACATTTAATAATTTGTGTATTGTTGATCGAACGTTCAACTGTTTTAGCAGCTTTTGGTACTTTTAATATTTTTGTACATTTCAATAATTTGTTAAACTGCTGTGAGCCGAACGTTTGAGTGCTTCAAGAAGCAAAATGGTACGTGCTTTAGGTGATAAAGTAGCAGCGATCCTAATTCTTGGTGAAACTGGACAAAATATTCATGCAGCAGAACGCATTTTCAATGAGAGGTTTCCCGATCGCCCCGTTTCGAGGACTTATTTAAGGGAGCTTCTTCGTAAATTTTAAACAACGGGTAGTATTAATGATGCGAAACGATCTGGCAGACCACAAATTTCTGATGAGAAAAAAATTGATATACTGGCAGAAGTAATAGTTAATCCTACTTCTTCAACAACTCACGTTGGATCTACCTGTGAAGTCAGTCGAAGTACAGTACACAGGGTGTTGAAAAAAAACAAATTTCATCCATACAAATTAAAAATGGTTCATCAACTCTCAGACGACGACCCAGACCGAAGAATAGAATTTTGTGAAAATATGGAAACTAAAATTAACCAACAGCCAGACTATGACGAAAGTACTTTCTATCTAAATGGAAATGTAAATACACAGAATGTGAGGTATTGGAGTGACGCAAATCCTCACCTGTTTCGTGAAACACATACCCAATTTCCCCAGAAGGAGAATGTTTGGGCAGGTATCCTGGGAAACCACATCGTTGGGCCTCTTTTTTTGAATACTTATTTAACTAGTGAGGTTTATCTGGAGCTGTTGCAAAACGCAATAGAACAGTTAATCCTTGAAATTTTGGAAGATAATCCAGATGAATTCGACAATTTGGGAATAACATTCCAACAGGATGGTGCTCCTTCACACTATTACGGTGCAGTAAGACGGTATTTGGATAAGGAGTATCGTGGTAGATGGATTGGACGATGAGGTTCAACGGAATGGCCATCTCGATCACCGGACCTCACACCTTTGTATTTTTTTCTGTGATGGTACCTTAAATCGAAGGTTTGCGCCACTGAACCTGACAATATTGACGTTTTAAAACAACGTATTGTTGCAGAATTAGAGGCTGTTTCCGCAGACACATTTGCAAAAGCACGAGAAGAGTTTAAAAATAGGATATTTCACTGTCAGGAAGTAAATGGAGGTCACTTCGAGCAATTCCTTCAAGTAGATACTGATTCTTGAATCTGTAATTAATATCATACTGAATGGAATTTAAATTTTAATGTTTAATAATGAGCCATTGAAACTGCCATAAACACAAACAAAATTAGTATCATTGAATAGGTTTTTTCGATACTTTTCAAAAGAGGTGTCACTTGCCGTAGGGTTCCATTTGAAATTATTGGTCACAATGGCCTTGTGACGTCATCTCTGACGATTTCGTCATCCATCATCACTGGTAGGGAAGTTTACAACCATTAACATTCAGTTTCCACATTTCACTTGTTTATGTATAATCGTTCCAAAAATAAGAGGGGGGGAGGGGACTTTTGAGAAGCACTGTATACGAGTATGTGTGACTACACTTGGTCCTGTCAGAATTAAATGTCAATGCATTCAATTCCTATATAGGGAAATAGGAAATGCAAAATTGATGGAATAAAGTATTTTGAACTCATTATATACAGTGATTTCATATTGGAATTCAAATATATATCTTTTTCAGCTTGTTGAATGATCCAAGTGAGGCAGTGAATTATATTATTCTTAAACCATCAAGTAATATTGTGGACCAGTGGTTATGTAACCACACTTTTACTCCAAGTCAAGCAACGTCGGGCGCGGATCGTACCTTGATGGGTGACCGAGTGTTTTATACAGCGACTCAAACAAAAATTTCAGATAGAGCCAGAAAATATTAGGAAGTTGGCGGAATGAATTTTAAACATTCAATTCCCTCCAACTAATCCCATTATTATGGGTAGTTTTTTTTTCTTGGAATGGATTACGAACTTATATATGAACATTGATGTTTTTTATTTCAGTTTCATGCAATTTTCTATCCACATCATACTTGATGAGCGATATACCTACCCCAATTTCTTCATAATTTTTCGCCAAATAATTAGTGTATTGGGATTGTTATCCATGCAATTTTCGATCAGAAGCCATCAACGGATTCATCTCGATAATCAGACTCTGAGGAATGTGTGTTTAAAAAATGTCATATGAAAAATTTTTTTTTGTTCACAATTAGTGGTTTTGGAATTATCAAACCGCCATAGGTACTCAAATAGGCGCAAAACACTCATTTTCAGATTCAGATTGGTTGAAATGGGCTCAACGCACTCTAAATGTACCAATTTTTCGTCTCAAAACTATGAGATCGTACTCAGAATCGTAAAAATTTACAGGGTGTTCAATTTGAAAATACCAAGTTGGGGTCGTTTCCGGTGAGACTGGAGGTAATGGAAGATTATGAAATATTGAAAAATATTTCAATTCTTGAATCCAAGTTTTGATCTCATTATACTCTTGGAATTCTGGAGATCATGGCTTGTCTTAAGAATACTTCGACACCTTGTATATTGATCAGAAGTTATTTTGGACCAAATTTATTGAAATAAATATCAAGGAAAATAATGTTTCCATCGCTTGGAATAATTTACAGAATCATAAATTAAATCCCTCTAAAATATAGAAAATGTATATATTTCGCAATAATTTACTCAAAATCACAGTATCTTGTTTAAATATGGGGAACGGCCAAATCAAGTTTTTTCAAACTACTAATAAAACTGAATATAAAGCAATCAATCGTATTTTCCATTTAGGCCACCCACAACCAACCTCAAATCATTATGAATCCAAAGGGTTTCTTGATATATATTTATCGCATAAATCTAAAATACCTTTGTTTGTTCATTCCACCAAAAATAGGTAAAAATATTCCAATCTAAATTCCACCATTAATATGCAACAAATAGCATGTGATCTATCTCTAAAATGAATTTAAAGAAATATAGGCAAGAGATCTTCTCACCATCATGAAATAATTCAGTGTTATACTGAATCTGCCAAAAACACTAGAAAATGCAAAGAGCATAATTGCATTAAAGAAAAAATCGAAAAACATTACTATTATGAAACTCATACCATTGCTTTTTTCACGAATAATATTATTAAATGCATATATCTTAATTAATATTTTTCTACATGGACTTTATGATGTTTCTCTTTTATAAACAGTTGTTGTTTCTTGGGAACAAGAAACGTTATCATTATTGTGTTATTCACTAAATCGAGTATTTGCCCTCCTAAATTAAATAAATCGTATTAACATACATTTGTGTCTATACATAAGTCTATCAGAATATATTATTTTCTATTAAATACCCCTTAAAAAAAGTGAACTGCAACCATGTGTGTCAGATACTTTTTTTAGTCAGTTCATATATACTATCTCACATATTGCTCAGTAGTCTGCTACAGAATTGTATTTTTATGATTTTGGGGGTCTTATTTATATTTATATATATGAAATCAATTGGTCAATTACCCAACTCATTTCATTTAAAGTGAACTTTCTAATGATTCCAATGAACCTTGATTGAGTTCAAATGAGATGTATCACTTGGTCAATTGGTTGATGAACATTGGAATTGGAATGATTTTATTTAACGATACTACATTGAATAATGTATTGATAACATCCCAAGAATAATTATATCTCAAGTGGTAAACAGAATATAAAAAGACTGGAATTTAATTGAAAATAATTACTCTCAAAATTCTACATTATTCTGACATCGCCTCGCATGCGGATTGAGACATGAGTATTAAATTAGATCGTTCCTAGATTAGGAGAATTATGCAGATTGAAGAACCAGCATGAAATAATATCTTCCTGAGTGACTAAACCCGAGATGTAGGCTGGCTAAGACCTCAGAAATATCCCCCTTCCTTATATTCCCATTCAATAATTTCTATATTTATATTGCTTCAAAATCGAAGATGAAACTTCGAAATTCTCAGATTTCTGGGCGCAGTTCAACACAACCAAATTAACCAAAAACTCACCTGAATAAATGTTCACAAATAACGAAGGTACAAAATATACCAATGAAATTGGTTTTATTGCTGCTATATTATATATCACTTGACGTGCTAGAGATGGAATATTCACGAACAATTCCGCACGCGTACTTATCCACGTTATTCACTGTTCAGGCTACAGTATTACATCATAGGAATTTCCTACTGTCCAAACAGTATTATGGAAATAATTCACTTCATTTCGTGTGTATATCTTTCAATAGTGTTATGGATGGAAGTGTTTTTATATAATCGTATACTTAAGTGTCAAGACACCTTTGAACTTTCACAAACAACACAGTGAAATCTTTCGACGTTCGTTCTTATTCACATAACATACATTTCAGAATGTATTTATTGATTCCGAAATTGTTACAAATCATATGTAAGAAAAATAAAACCAATTAAAAAACGCAAACATATAATAAATATCTCCACATTATGTATTTGCCAAAGGAAGCACAGTGATATAATATTTATGATATACCAAATCAAATTATGTGTTAACCTCTAACTTAGGAAAAAATTTAATTAAATCTGATAATTGTGCAAGGAAAATTCAGGGTCCAATGATAAATTCCTCTAGGTTTGTTACTGTGATTGATTGATTCTTCTCGTGTTGTACACCTAGATTATTTTTCAAAGTGTTAGTTGCTATTTTATTCAGCGGTATAATTTTAGCCGCTCTTTCACCATATTTCAAATGATACTGCGACCATCAACTTCTCCTCTTAGATCCTTCGCCATAACTTACCAAGTTTATACTGTAATTGTATTTGTAAAAAATTCTCCGTAGTTCTGCTAGCTTTTGAAACTAGTAAGTTCGAATGTCGGGAAATCAATGATTACCCTCAAATGAACCGTCCGATAAAATGTATATTATGCCAAACTTTCCTCTTCCGAAATTTTATATTTTTTTCGGTTTCCTTTCTAGGGAAATATGCTTGTAAGAAAGCTTCAATTACCATGCTAAATTTCAACTCTTCATGTCATATAGTTTCTAAGAAAAACTGCTAAACGTGATGTTCACTTCTACAAGGTCTTTCCCCCTCTGCCTTTCTTGATCATTTATAACAAATGTCCACAGCGTGAGGAAGGTTAATTATTATATACAGGGTGTTATGTAATTAGTGTCCGATATTTTACAAGGCGATTCCTCAGTTATTTATAACGTGAAAAGATCATATAAGCAAGACCTTCATTTTTAATATACAAAGTGTTGATAATTTATTTTTATTTTTGTTTTTCGTAAATGATTTCAAAAATAATGTCGATATTTGGACGAAAATTAGTAATTGGGGATTTTTTAATATGAGAAATTCGAATTTGATCTTAATTGGCCTAATTGTAGGGTCTCTTTTGGGGAGTCACAACTTTGTCGTGCATGTAAGAATCTCACAATTTCTAGAAGAAAAATCGATTCTTCTATTATTTTTTTGTGAAAAAGGTATGCTTTTCGAAAGTAGTTACAAGCAGCCGTTTTCGAGATATTTTTATTTAAATTAATCGATGCATCCAATATTCTTCTCATTCACTCTTTGACAATGAAAGTATCAGGTATGTAGTAAGTTTGTTCCAACGTTTTTTTTGTGATGTCATGTCAAAAATATTATCTTGACGCATAGTTAAATAGTTTTATTTATTATTATTGTGATTATTTGTTAAAAAATGGTAAACTTTAGCAATTCATAGTATGCTGACATACATTTTATAAACGGACTTGCTAACGGAAATGCATATGAGGCTGGACGTTTGTATCAGGAGCGTTATCCTAACCGTACAACTCCTACTTCAAAAATGTTTTCAAGAATTCACGCTCGGTTAAGGGAAACAGGAAGTTTCGAGAAAGCTAGTCATCTGTTGGGTGCACATCGGACGATAGGAACCCCAGAAACCGAAGAAGCAGTGCTTAATCTGATAGGAGAATACCCGGAAACAAGCTCCAGAAAAATAGCGCTGACGTTAAACATTTCTCATGTTCAGGTATGGAAAATTTTAATTGATAATTTGTTATAGCCCTACCATATTCAAAGAGTTCAGGCACCACTCCCTCGTGACTTTCCGTTACGTATCAATTTCTGTCGTTGGTTTCTCCAACGCCTCATTCAAAATCCTTTATTTGAAAATCAAATCATTTTTACCGACGAAGCAAATTTCTCACGCAACGCTATACGCAATTTTCACAACAATCATTTGTGGTCAGAGAAAAACCCCTATGCGATACAGGAATCACATTTCCAAGAACAATTCTCTCTTAACGGTGGGCAGGAATCCTTGGAGATTATTTTATAGGTCCATCTTTATTCCGGGAAGATTCAACAGAGAGAGATATCGTCATTTGCTTATTTCACTGGAAAATGTGCCGCTTAGACTACGAAATGAAATGTGGTTTATGCATGACGGTGCCCCGGCACATTTTAGCATCAAAGCGCAAGAATGTTTAGATCAAACTTTCGGCAACCGTTGGATAGGTCGGGGAGGACCTCAACCATGGCCCCCTAGGTCACCAGACCTCAACAGATGTTTTCCTGTGGGGACATCTAAAATCCTTAATTTACCCGACACCTATCCAAAATGAAAAAGAGTTAAGTAATCGAATAATTAACTCTTGTAAAACGATTCAAAATACTCCAGGAATTTCCCAAAGAGTGCGCGAATCAATGAGAAGAAGATTGGATGCGTGCATTTACCCAACACCACATTTCGAACATTCATTGTGATTTTGATTTAGATTTATATCTAAAGTTCCGTTGTTTATTGTTGTTGAAAAATTAGGGTTTAAAATGTTTCTATGTTGAATTCAAAAAAAAGTTTTCAAAATGGTTTTACTTTTTGAGGAATCAATTTTTCTTCTAGAAAATGTGATAAATACATGCACGACAAAGTTGTGACTCCCCAAAAGAGACAGAGACCTGTAGACGGCGCCCCCTACAAGTAAGGGCCAAACTAAGATCAAATTTGAATTTCTCAGATGAAAAAATCCCCAAATCGTCCAAATATCGACATTATTTTAAAAATTATTCACGAAAAACCAAAATAAAAATAAATTTTGAACACCTTGTATATCAAAAATGAAGGCCTTGCGGACCCATGCTTATATTAACTTTTCACCTTATAAATAACTGAGGAATCGTCCTGTAAAATATCGGACACCCTGTATATTTCAAAGGGAAATCATCAGGTTATCACTTACTAGCACTCCACCCGTTGCCGCTTTGCTCGCCTTTTTTTTGTGGACTTTCGGAAGATATGTACATTATTGAACAATTTCTTCTGATGAGCGGCTGTAAACCGTTTCAAGGTGGGTAGTCGAATTTTCTTGCTTAAAGTGAATTTGATAAATATGAACTCACTGAAATTCCGCATATAATCTGTATATCAATTGATTGATTGACATGAGTAATGCCCAAGGTATGATAATTACCGACTATGATAATTTTCGAATATGAATCACAACTGATTGTGAATAATAACCTCAAAAAAGACAATTGAAAATCTGATATAATACCTATTCAGTACAAAAATTTATATTTCATGTTATATCCACGTTTTATCTCTAGTATCATCTTCCACATATTCATATTTGTTACATTTTCGGTTTTGTTGCTCCCCTCTAACATGACATAATCCGTGAAATATACAATAAACCTCCTTCTTTGTTACAGGAAGAAGGGAAAATGCGTCTGAAGACGATGGACGGACCTCTTTCCGTTCATAACGGCAACAACGACATCCTCAATTCACCCAAAAGAATCAACACCATTCAGAATAGTAACGTTACTTCGGGCTATAATACTACAACCTACTCCACGACTTCGGATTACGACAATACTCTGGGCAACATCACCATCAATGAGACTATAAAAGATTTACACATAAGCGATTTGAACATCCTGAACAACGTTGTTCAAGATAAGGTGAGTCATGAAGATTTTTCGGAACTTATCAATTCCACCTATGAAATCAATAGGGTCGCTGAGGTGAATCGGATCAATACGTGGCATTTTCCTATTCAAACCCCCAAAAACTCCTAATTTTTTGTTTAATTGGTTGGCTTACTATTCCCTCCTTAACAGTCAGTGATATTTTATCGTTCAGCAGTTGGTAGCTCTGCAAACCAACACTTAACTAGAAGTGCTATCAATCAGGTGTTTTCACGTGTGCGTAAACTTTGTTTGTGTAGGCGGATTTGAGAGGAATATATTTATGGGAGTTGACATAATCTACTCCATCAGGTTAGTAACTAAGGCACTCACAATTATTTTAGCCTATTCAACACCGAAAACACACTATAAAAATATTTGTAATTCGTTGGATATTTTTTAGGTTATCGGGGTGAATAGGATCAGGGCAGGCAGGGGTGAATAGGACCAAAAGCAGGGTGAATAGGATCAAGAGGTATCTATGTCATAATGCCTGGGGATTTTAAACCTAGGGGGTGGAAAACGCTACAAAAAGTGGCTAAACAAGATATTCGTAATGGCTATAGCATACGCCAAGCTGCAAAAAAACATAATATTGCGTACACTGTGCTATAAAGACACCCACAATATAAGTATGTTAAAAACAAGGGGTCAAACAGTTCTAGCAGAAGCTGAAGGAAGATCTATTGTAGAAAAATTGCTCACTTGCAGCGAGTGGGGCTATCCTCTGGACACATTTGATTTGAGACTGGTTATCCAACAATATTTGAATAGAGCTGGAAGGGTTGTTTCCCGGTTCAAGGACAATCTTCCAGGTAAAGAATTTGCTAACAGCTTTTTGAAACGGCATTCAAGGATACTGTCGGAAAGAATGTGCCAGAATATTAAACGAGCCCGTGCTGGTGTTAACTAGGATAACAATTACAGAGTATTTCAAACACCTCTCTGTAGAACTGGAAGGTATTCCGGCCAGCAACTTTATTAATTACGACAAAACTAATATTCGCGATGATTCCGGGCGCAAAAAAATTATCACGAAGAGGGGATGCAATTATCCAGAGAGAATCATGAATCATAGTAAATCGTCAACCTCCATTATGTTTGCTGCTTCTGGTAGTGGCGAACTACTTCCTTGTTATGTGGTCTACAAAGCGCAGAATATGTACGACTCTTGGACTACTGGAGGGCCACCTCGTACCAGGTGCAATCGGTGGTTCGACAGTTACTGTTTCAAAGATTGAGTTTATCCAATTGCCATACCATATTTGAAAAAGTTTCCTGGCAAGAAGATATTGATTGGGGAAAATTGATCCTCAAATCTTTCGATACAATCAATTGAGGAGTGTTTTGCAAACAATATTAGTTTCATATTTCCACCAAGCAACTCCACATATTTAACGCAACCATTAGACGTCGCTTTCTTTCGACCATTAAAGTGTGCTTGGAGGAAGATTGTTGAGCATTATAAGAAAGGAATCGGGAATCACTAAGAATGCATGAGAAAACTATTGAAATCGATTGAAGACAATCGTTCCAAAAATATAAGCCGGATTTGAAAAATGCGTCGTTATACCCTTAAATGCCGATCGGGTATTGAATATGCTGCCTGTGGAAACTGAAACGACTGACACCGAAAATGACATCAACGCTTCATTCATTGACATTTCAAAGTCGATGCATTATGTTGAAAATCAACCGAAGCCACGTAAGAAAAAACTTCAAGTTCTTGCTGGCAAAAGCGTAGCGATTGAAGACTTTGAATCTTCAGATGAAAGTGACCAAAAATTCAGCACTCACGATTCTGATTCAGATATGGATCCAATGTCAGACTTAGAAGAAGCGTTTGATAGAAAATACGATGCTGCTGAAGAAGTGATTTCTCTGCCGACATTTAATGGCCCTCGCATTTCAAATAACTCACCTCAAGTATCAGTATCAAACAGTGTCCTGATTGTTACCAAGGATGACGTCGATATTGGTGATTGGCTACTACTCCATATCCCTTATTCAATGAATGGCAAAGCACAGAGTACATCCAAGACCTTTAGCAAGTTGTGAAATTAATTGAGGAAGGGTACGAGGGAAACTTCTTATGAGATAAAGCTTCTAGAGACTATCCAGGTTATGTCACACTTTCCCGGATGTGAAAGATGAGTACGAGTTTACTTTTCAACATATTGTTGGTAAATTTAATCCTCCAGAAAAATACGGAAAAGGTCTTCTCAGATTTGAAATTCATGTGAGTGAATACAACAATGAACAATTGAAATCGATTTTACTGTTAGATATGTAATAAAAGTTACAAGGCAAACTATAGATTGTTTGATAGGGCTTCATAAGCTCCACAACTTTCATTCAGATTCATACCTAAATAGAAAATAATTAAAAATTACTTTTAATTACCATTCATAAAATCTACTTTTCCGACTGGCCGCGCCATCGGTTTTTTTTATTTCTAGGTGGACTCACACTTAAAAGTTGAGTTATCCTATACGCACCACAGAAGGGAAAATGCGATTGAACATTAAAAAAGCATGGTCGATCCTATTCACCACAATGACAGGTGAATAGGATCAGCAAACAAACAAAAAATATATGTGGGAAACGAATGGCTCAAAAAAAACTTTTGAATAAAAAATGAATAGAGCAGATATAAACTGATGTTTTAATATGTACAGGAGATATATCTTTATATCACTCAGAGAGATACGCCATTTTGAAGTTTAAAAGTGATCCTATTCACCCTATTCTACGGTATGCATTTTTATTTTACGCTATTTCTTTGACAACGATAGTATGAGTTCGAGAATAATACTAATGCGAAACGATGCACACAAACGAGGTAACGTAACATACTGCCAAACACAATAACAGACAGAGGTGAGCAGCCCATGTTGAACGGCGTCACTACCTATCTCACTCTAACTCATCCCAAATGGCGACAGTATCTTAGTCTACTAAGGCTAATTTGTGAAATAATTTCTCAATGGAGCAGTAAATTAGCAATATATTTCTTTCTCAAGTTGAACAGAAACTGTTATACTATTACTACACTAGATTAGCGACTCTCCAATATAACTGGCCAGGTTGGCATGGTAATTTTTTCACAACACAAGTCTTAGTAAAATAATGAAAAAAATAATTAGGAATCAATTTTTTTTCAAAGGTATCATTTATTTTATTTTGGACTATGATCAACAGCAGGGCTATTGGGTTATTCAGGGATGTGTAACTGAAATTAGAATCTGAAAATATGGAATTTTGTGGTGATGGCATTGGACAAACTGATCTGAAGTGTCGATTCTCACTATATTCATAAAAGTGCAAATATATCAAAAACGAATCATTTTTTACTGAGGTTTTATACTACTTAGCCATAAATTGGCATATCAATCCTTCAAGGAATGACGTTGACTTTTGAGACACCCTGTTTAAAGGGAACCACTGATAGAATCAGTAGAGTTCTTCGCCGGCATAATATTCAAACAATGTTCACAAAAGACCGAATAATAAGATGCTCTCTCTGAAATCTCAAGGACCTCATACGATTGAAGTGCCAGGAGGTCTACGGAACACCAAGTAGGGACTGCGAGAAAATGTATATTGGCCAAACAAATAGAAGAATCATCATTTGCAAAAAAAAACAAACTCACCATAAGAACTTTTCAGAACCAATACCACCATACATTCAAAAAACTCATTCATATCTTATAGAAATAATACAAAGATTTTTATAATTTATGTTTTCAAAAAAATTTAGATGTTCCTCTGATAAACTTCACTCCGAATCAAAAATTTTAGACCTGATTCAGGATATTTTTATGCGCGAGTACGAGGAATTGGAACACATAACCCTAGTTGATGAAGAATATTCCAATGAAACTATTTATTATCTTCCACATCATGCTATTTATTTATTTAACGGATATACCAATTCACATACAGAGTAAAGTGAGTGTGAGAATGAAAAGTCAGTGAGAATAATAATTGAGGTAACACTATTTTAACTCACGCTATTTACCTAAAGCAGAGACAACACAAATCATGCCATTCATGGAGAGAAATAGAATACAGAGAGTATATCGAGTATGAGATTGAAGAATCAAGTTCAACTACGAAAGTAAGGGATCGTTTTTGAAAATGGCGTATCACTCAACAATAAACAATTCAGTGGCCCTACAATTCAGTCAGATCCATTTTAAATTTTACTAGATTCAGACAGCATTCAATTGTCATCAATACACACATTTCAAAAATGATACTCATCCATAAAGACCAGCGAAAATTACAGCGAATTTTACGGAGGGAAGATTCTTCTGAACCTCTGAAATGCTATGAACTCAATACAGTTACATATGCTACTGCTCCAGCGCCATATTCCACTGTCAGAAAATTGTACAATTCTCTAGCGGGGCACAGGTGTTTAAAAACGATTTCTTCATAGATTGATTGACTATTTCAGACCTAGTTGACGAGATAATTTCAATTCAAAGAGATATTTCTGTTATTCTGTCTTCATCTGGTTTTAATTTACGAAAATGCCAACAAATAGGCCAGAGATTAATGATAAATTTGAAATAACCTATAAGAATGAGTACTATTCAATTAGGACCAGAAAAAAAAGACTTTTGTCAGCTATTTCCATCAACAATTTGAATTTCAATATTTTTTATTTTTTCTGTTGATGAATGATGAAATAACTAAGAGTCACAGCTTATTGTATACGATATATTGTCTACTCGAGAAACTCAAAAGCCGAACGTCAGAATGGAACATTGACAATGATTGAATTGACAAATGCATTGAATGTGTTGGTCAAAATCAGCCAGAGTTAAAGTTCTTCATTGGAATATAATAAACTGTATCACAATAAAACTATTGGTGAAAGAAGTACCTCTGAACTACACAACTTTGTATATGATTCTGCTGAAGAGCATCTAATGATATAATAGTCTTCAAAAGATAAATTAACTAGTCTCATATTTTCAGATGAGCATGAAAGACTTTCACAGTGTGGTCCTCAACAATTATTGTTCTCTCGAACAGAAAGATATTGGCCACTCTGTGGTCGTAGTATTTCGAGAAAAATTACTCGTAGTTGTGTGACTTGCTTTCGAGCGAAATCAGTCCCGAAGCAATATGTGATGGTTAACTTGCCAAAAATATGTGTTTCCAATTTTCCCCTTTTTCTAGCATAGACATCGATTACGCTGGTCCCATTTTGAGTGAGCATCGGAAGTTAAGAAAAGCAAGAATGATTAATTTATATGTATGTCCACTAAGGCGATGCATATAGATGTCGTTTCATAGCTAGAAGAGGTAAACTTAGTTAGCTCTTTTCAGATAATGGATCCACATTCATTGGAACTAATACACAATTGAATGAATTTTATTCATGTCATTGGTCTTTTTTTCGATGAAATAACGAATACTTTGTCCAAAGACATTATTTCATGGCATTTTGACCTGCTGAGTCACCCAATTCTGGTAGATTATGGAAAGCGGATGTGAAAAGAATGAAATATGATTGGAAGCAAATTGTCGGTGATTTGAATGACTTATGGAGACCTGACTCAGATTGATGCCACTATCGTCAAACCCAGCCGATTTTGAACGCTTGACACCAGCCCATTTTTTTAATCGGAAAACAATGGCAGCTATTCCCAATCAACCTTTGCTTGACATCAAATAATCTTGATTGAACGAATATCAAAAGATGCAGCAAGTCCCACAGCACTTCTCGAAGATCGCATCTGGAATATATTTCCGAATAACAAGAAAGGATGAAATGGTGATCAAATATCGCAACTCTATTGAAAATTGGCAGTTTGGTACTACTGAAAGAAGAAAGTTGTTGATTTGTTTGAAAATATGAAGAGGATGTTTATAAAATCAGATGTGGAATCATCTGCGACTGAAAGTTGTTGTCTTCCTTCGTATATTGAATAAGGACCCCATATCTAATAAAATATACATTCAGTACTTGTGTGACAAATCCTGATATTAACTGACAAAAGTATGAAAGTGAATATATACAGTTCTACATCTTCCCCTTTTGAAATGTTCCACATTGAAATCTTCTAATGTTTTTGGTCAACGAGTTTCTTGTCTTGGTCTTTGAATTGAAAGATCTTGAGTAAGACTGACTGATTCCTCTGATTTCTCATCAGGCTGATCCTGATTTCTACTTCCCTCTTCTTGGAAACAACCATGTTCTTGGAGGGGATGTGGTGGTTCATCCAAATTTAGCTCAAAGGAGTCAAATTGAACGTATCCAATAAGATATTAATTGGTAGTAGTTGTTCCTTTTCATTTGAAATATCATCTTTCCCGATACCGATAACTCTTGGTTTGAGTTGGCTCGCATGGGATCGGATTAATTCATGACCAACCTCAGGGAACACGTTATACATAACATTTCCACGGCATTCAATGATTTTACCTGGAATCCACGTTTCTTTGTTGAGTGAATAGATTTTTGCAAAAACTGGTTGACCAACATCGAAATTTCGTATCTTTGCTCCATGATTCTTATTGAATTGGTGTTCCATTCTCGAGTTGACAAAATTTTTCTCGTTGGAATAAGATAGGACCAAATCCATAATTGATATTGTTTTATTTTCAAACATCAATTATGCAGGTGATTTTTCCCTGGAGCATTATTGTTTGAAGTCGAACGATATGTCTGAAAAAATGTAGTTATAATCCCATACGTAGTTTTTTCTCCGCTCATTTTATTAGAGCGCATTTGTAAGTAACTACAAAGCGTTCTGCCAAACCATTTGATTAGAGATGGTAAACTGGTGTACGGATATGATCAATTCCGTTGATATGACAGAAATCGTTAAAAAATGAACTGGTAAATTCTGTACCATTATCTGTAGATTCTAGGGGGATCGATAAGGCTCTTCTCCGTACCTCGACGGGGAAGGTCTTTTGTACATTACCCTTCATCTATTCAAGTCACGGAATTCCGAGACTCCTTGCAAAGCGTATCAGTTTCCTGAGGGCGTTAATGAAACCCCTTCGAGGAACTTAAGCCTTTTGCAGAACAGCGCTTGGCAGTCGCAAAGCAGGTGTTCTGCAGTTTCAGCGAAGTTCTCGCAGTAACAGCACAGTTCACTGTCTGATCTATCCATTTTTTTTGAGGTGATACCTCAGAGGTCAATGTCCGGTAGCAGTCCCGTACCAGTTTCAAGTCTTTCTTGTTCAACTCGAGGAGCTGTTCAGCTTTCTTTGGCGATGGGCTCGGAAGCCTTTTTGCTTGTCTTTGCCCTGGAACCTTGTTCCAGTGAGTTTTAATTTGATCAGCTTCCCAGCGCCGAAACTCTTCGTTGATGTGGGCTTTGGAAAGACCATAAAAGGGTTCCGGGCCAGAAAATTGAGTGTTTGCGCCTTCCTTGGCAAGGCTGTCCGTTTCTTCATTGCCTTTGATTCCCTTCTGACCTGGCACCCAGAGTAACCTGATTGTTCGTAGCCAGTTGAATTTGCATTCCCAAGTCTATCTAGACTCACAAGTGTGGGACCTTAGAGCTTTCAGTGCTGCTTGGCTGTCTGATGATCTTTGCCCCCCTGAAGCCTCTCTCAATGCATTCTTGGGCGCAAATTTCTATAGCATGATTTTCTTCTAGAAAAATTGTTTGGGCTTTTCCTAGGGATTTTGGGAGCCTAAAACTAGGACACGTTACTGCCACTCCAGCTCTTTCGTCCATTTTGGAACCATCAGTATAGCATACCAGTATACCATACATTCCCTTCTAGTTGAGACCCGTTCGTTGTGAATATATGGTAGTTGTTTATAACCACTTCATAATTAACTTCAAAGTCGTGCCTGCTGGCATAATATCTGGCGGCTTGTACCTGGATTCTAGGGGAATATTTTCCAGAATCTTCAGATGTCCAATCAGATTTTCAGCCTTCAAGTTTGATGCCTGATGTAGTCTGAAGGTACTTTTAACCACTTCTTTCATTATACATAAGTGCAGAGGCTGAAGATTCAGCGTTACCTCTAGTGCTGCAGTGGGGCACGTGAATATTGCCCCTGTAATTTCCAGACAGGCTAACCGCTGCACTTTCTGCAGCTTGATTTGTGCCGAGTACTGTTGGGTTTTTGGTCACCATAATAATGAAGTTCAGGTGACCATGGGGTTGATAATCGTTTGATATAACCAGTATATATTTTTTGGCCAAAAACTCTGCGGTATTTGATTTCATTGGAAAAAGTTGGCTGAGTTCCATTCAGGGTTGGGGCTTTCAGTTTATACTTACGCCTTTTTGTGAATGAAACCAGCACTGTATTGCTAGGATTTGCATTTAGTCCTTCCTTTGGGCACCAGCTTCTGATTATATTTGGGGCTATCTGCATACGATCAGATATTGAACCGTCATGTTTGCCCCTAATAATGATGACCAAGTCATCGACGTAACCTTGAGTCGTAATTCCAGATTCATGTAGCTCCACTATCAGATTATCCACGGTCAGTGACCACAGCAAAGTCGATAGAACCCCGCCTTGGGGATAACCTTTTTTTCGCTGTCATTCCTCTCCGACGGCAACTACAATGATTCTGGTTTTCAGCATTTCCATTACCATTATCTGTAACTATGGCTCTGGGAAATCCAAAAATTGAAAACAATCCCTTTAGTTTCTTGATGGTGGTCATAGCAGTGGTTGTCTCATCTTCAAAACTTCTGGCCATTTGGCATAGGCATCTACTATGATGAGGAAACTGGATCAATTTACAGGACCGGCAAATCCATATGTAACCTAGTCATTTGGTATTGGCCAAAGGTGATTTTGACGCTTACAGGCATTGATAGATGGAATTTTCGATTTATTTATCTATACCAGGCCAATAAACATAGCTCCTCGCTAACGCATTCATTCTATCTCTTCCAGGATGTCCTTTATGTGGTTTTTTTAGAATCCTTTTCCGATAAATGGTGAGAATGACCACTCGACATCCAAAGAGTATACAATTTTCTGATATAGATTCCCTTCTATTATGGAACTGTCGAATATCTGCTTCGTCTATTCACCCAAGTCCAACTGTAGGAAATGTAGTGTGATACTTTTTTCAGAACGGCATCCTTAGGAGTCTCCCTCGCTATTATTTCAGCTGGTATTGGAAAATAATTCGTTGCTTCCTCGATATTTTCCATATATAGAGTTGCATTGACAAACTCTTCATCGCGATCCATGAGTCTTGATTAAACATCTGCATGTCCAAATGCCAAAGATGATGTATATTCAATATTGAAATCATAGGAGAGTAAAGTTAAGGCCGATCTCTGTATACTATTTGCAATGTACACCGAAATGCCTTTTTTCAATCAAAAAATTGACAGAAGTGATCTCTCTGAAGTGTATTTTTTCCGTAAATAATTTTGTGAAATTTGGTCATGGCAAAAATCAGTGCAAGGCTCTTTTTCAAAAGCTTTTATTCAACTTGCTTCGTTCGTATGTCATTCCGTCACTCTGTTATTCTGTCATTCTTTCCCGGTTCAAAATTTGTAATACATTTTTGGAGCACTTGCCGACTTCCGTTTGAGCTGAAATTTGGCAGTTGTTCATAATTCCGGTGAGAATGCATTATCAAATTTCTGTTAGAGAAAAAAACAAAATGGTGGCTCCAAGATTGCGGACTGGTTTTGTGATTATGGTACGATTCGATTCAAAATTGGTATGTGGGGCTTTTTGGAGATGAAAATTGTGAATTTTTTGAATAAATAAAAAAATTCAAGATGGCAGACAAATGTTTGTTAGTATGGTCCCATTCCATTCAAAATTGGTAAGTGGGGGTTTTCGGGGTCGGAGATGATTATTTTTTTTTTAACAAAATTTATAAATTTAAGATGGCTGATCCAAAATTGCAGAGGAGTTTTGTGATTATGGTCCGATTCCATTCAAAATTTGTATGTGGGGGTTTTCGGAATCGGAGATTATGAATTCATGAAATTGAAATGGCGGCTCATGGAATTTTTGATAGAGACAAAACAAAACGGCGCTCCAAGTTAGCGAACGAGGTTTAGGTTTATGGTCCGATTCGATTCAAAATTGGTATGTGGGGGTTTTTGGGACCGGGGATTATGGATTTTTCATCAAAATTCCCAAATTTAGATGGCGGACAAATTTTGTAATTATGGTCCGATTCGATTCAAAATTGGTATGCATTGATTAATGCGTACTTAAGTACTAAAAAGTACAACATAAAATAATTATTAAAAAAAATTTGTAAAGCCAAGCTTTTATTCAAATTCGCTTTTGTTTTCTAACTGAAAACTTTGTGTGACACGCTTTTCAATCTTTAACTCACGGAATAACCTACGTCACACATCCAGAGCAATTATTTTTTACTTTTTAGTGCATTTGAATAAAAGCTTGTCTCTAAAAAGTTTTTTATTAATTATTTTATTCTATTCAACTGTATTTCTGATGTTGAAGAACGGATGCGAGGCATATTGCTCTGATACTTCCATTTGGAAATTTGTGGAGAATACACGTACCAAGGCCACAGCCTGACGCATTAGCTTCAACAATAATGAGTAATTCTGGTTCATAATGAGTGAGTAATAAATCGACACAGCCTTCAGTTTCTCAAATGCTTTTTGGCATTTATCTGACTAATTCCATTTGCTTTCTTTCTTCAAAAGATCATCCAGCGTACCACGAATCTGCTTCATGTTGCCATTTGCCATAATAATAAATGGCACCCAAATATAATCGAAGTGTTGTGAGATCATTGGGTGGTGGCATTTCTGAAATCTCTGTGAGTCTTGATAGATCAGGTCTGATTCCATTTTTGTCTAGAGTATGACCCAAATATTCAATTGATGACAAACTTGCATTCCTCAATTTTCAGGCGGAAACCATAATCTTGAATGCGTTTCAGAACTTTAAAAATATTGTGATTATGTTCCAACTGGGTTCTACCAGAAACGATGATATCATCCATTAACTGCTGAAAAGCTCCTGGGGCCATCTTGACTCCAAATGAAAGACGATTGAACAAGTAGAATCCTCTGTGTGTTGAAATTGTCAGAAGTTTCTTGGATTCATCGTCAACTTCGACTGGTAGATAAGTATCGGATAAGTCAAAATGGCTAAATATAACTCCATTCGAAATTTAAAAAAAAATACCATCTGGAACTGGCAATGGATAACAATGTGATTCTATGACAATATTTAGGCCTGCGGTGAGATTCCGTGTAACGTATAATTCCACTTTCCTCGAATGAGTGAGATAGAATTACGATTGAATTGATGGGCGAGCGCAGACATAACTTTTGTTTATGGAATTCTACGGTACGTGGAATCATACCTCTGTTGAGTAATCGGCACAAATAAGATTTTTTCCATTCGGTTTGCAAACTACTACAATGGGTGCTGCCCAATCAGAAAAATCAATATGTTTCATTGCTCCCTCTCTCTCTCTCTCTCTAATCGGTCCAATTCCTCCTCAACATATTGTCTAACATTGTATGCTACTGGTCGTTTCGGTCGCAAAATAGGTTTAACACCGTATTTTGAATGTGTTTTCACTTTTGATTTGGAGCAGTGTCCCAAACCATCTTCGAAACCCTTTGGAAAAGTACTTCTCTTGCAGATCTAATTAATTGGAATGTCCCATAATCCAAATTCCTCGATCCAGTCGATTCCTAATATATTCATCTCACTGATTAATGTCACGAGACATATCTTCTCTACTGGTTGTGAATGATCACTCAGTTTAGTCACCCAAGTAAATTCACCTTTTGTATAGAAGCATTGAACACAACTTCCTGGGTTTGAATTATTCCTGGTTGGCCAATGCATACGTTTTCATCAATGATTGTGATATCTAACGCGGTATCAACCTGGAGTGATGTTTATTCACTATTGATGACCAAAGTAACGAATTTTCGGGAAGAATTTATTTGGTTAATAAATATATTTTTCGTATTTATATTTTGACCTTTATTCTTCTTGAACCCCTTATTGTTTTTGTTTTCATAAGTTTCTGTCGTTTTATCTGTGAAACAGGAAGAATACCTTTTTTCTGTCCGATTTTGGAACAGATTCCTCATTTGTGTTTAGTGAAACTGCAATCCTTCTTGAAATGCATCTCCCCGCAGAGCCAACAAAGTATTCTGATTTGTCCAAACTGCTTTGAAGTTTCTTCCCCTTGTTGAAAACGGCGTGAACTATGGTACTAGTTCTGTGTTCAATGAGAGCTGTATCTTCCTTCAAACTCGACATTCGATGACATTTCTTCACTAAATATTCCAAAGAAATGTCGTCTTTTTCATCTTTGTCCATTTTTGATAAAAGACGTGTAGTAATATCCGAATATTTGGAAGATTTCAATTCAACTATGAACATGAGACATTTGAATTGATTCTCGTTCAGCTTCTTCAAGTGGAAAGCTTCACAATGTTTGTTCACATACCAGCATATGTTAAAAAACCGTCGGATTCGATTTCAATCCGATATAGACACTTGTATCGAGTACTAAATATAGATGACTGTTTCCCAAAAAATTTCTTGAGAATCTTTATAGTTTCTTCGAACTGAGTCGCTCAATTTTCATGTGCAATAGTATTGAGATTTCGTAGTAACATTCGAACTCTGGCTTCATTATCCAACTTTTTTCCATCGAAAACAAACAGATCTTCGTATCTCTTATACCAATATTCGAATGTGATATTGTTTTCCGGATCTGGTACAAATTCAACTATGTTTCTGGCCAGTGATTCGATCATGAACTCAGTGTTTTCAGATTTTGATTCTGGTAATTTGTCAGTGTTTACCTTCAGTGTGACCATTTCCAGAATTTTGTTCCAACAACTTCACGAACAACTCAGAATCTAATCCTTCGTCGCCAAATGTTGTCTTCCTTCGTATATCGAATAAGGACTCAAAAACTAATAAAACATATATTCAGTACTTGTGTGACAAATCCTGATATCAACTGACAATTCTATCAAAGTGAATGTCTTTACTATTACAGGGAGTTCTAACAGAAATTCAACACCATTGAAGTGGAAGATGAGACGACTACTTGGTATTGTAAAACTGTTTTTAACAGCTTTCTTAGTTGTTTGACCAACCCTCAGGAATTAATGAAAACTTGTACGAGTTAAGATCACGGGGGCCTTATTTTCCATAGTGGGATCCGAAACCACTCTTGGGGCCTCGAAATTTTTTTCGCCGGTTACGGGAATCGAACTCGCTCTTGATGGAAATAGTGGGCACAAGACTAACGCTATTACCACTGAGCCACTATCCCCCTGACAGTATTGTTCGTGTGGCAACAATTAGATTATCTAATGGTAATGTTCAGCAAACAGTTGATAAGCTTTGTGTTCTGCCAATAGAAAGCGAATGAAATTTCAAATATATATTTGTTTTTTGAAGACTATATCATTTTCTCTCAGTTTTAAAGTTATTTAGCCCTTCCAAGTGGGGCGGTATGTTAGCTACTAAAGTTTCTTTGTTATTCGTGTTATATATTAGGAATCACTCTGTATTTATGCTGACGTGATATCGATATTCATTTATAATTACTGTGGTTACGAATTGTACATTATTATGAAAAACTTCTTCTGTACGAATCTGAGCAATACAAGATTGCAATCATAATCTTTTTTGAATTATTCATAAGATAAAACATGGTGGCAGCGAGTTAAGAACCCAAGAAAATAGACAAAGAAGTTTGCAAAGTCAGAATTCAAGTTAGCAGAGTAAAAATTCGAATTGCTAAATTGACAGGACAGAATGACAGATTTCAATAAACCTCAGGCGCTACAAATCAAAGGTAATCCTTCGATTGATTGGAATAAATGGAGAAGTAATTTCGAAGTTTATATGGTTGCTTCTGGTATGGACACTGTTCCGGATAAAAGGAAAATCAGTATATTGTTGAATCTCATTGGTGAGGATGCTATTGAAGTGATGGAATCGTTCCAGTATGAAAAGAATGGGGGTGAAAATAACTTTGATACTGTTTTGAGCAAGTTTGAAGCATATTGTATCCCTAAGAAAAATTTGACAATTGAACGATTTAATTTTTTTTCTGTCAAACAACATGAAGGGGAACCCTTTGAAGCTTTCTTTTTGAATTTGAAGACCAAGGCAGCCACTTGTAAATTTGGATCCTTAGAGGATAGTTTAATCAGAGATCGAATAGTGTTCGAGAAAACAGTCCAGAAAGCATTATTGAAAGTGAATGACATATCATTAAAGGAAGCATATAGTTTATGTGTGGCCCAAGAATTAAGCGAAAGGCGATCCCTAATGTTGCAGGATCAATCCAAAAGGGTGGAAGAGTTAAAAAAAAGGAAGTACCAAGAAAAACAAATGATATGCGCCCCAAAAGAATTCCGAATAAAATTGAAGAATTTGATAATAATAATTTACATTTATTTAACTGTTTTAGATGTAACAGGAGGCACAAATACAGAGAATGTCCAGAAAAATTTGCAACTATTGTCAAGGTATAAATCATTTCGAAAGCTGTTGTAAATTAAAATTTACTGGAAATAATAATTTCAATATGAATAAAAAGGTAAGAGAAGTTATTTGTCCTGATATGGATGATATCAGTGAACATAAAAATGAATTTCTCATAACTGAAATAAAAATTAATGAAACTCCAAATGCTTGGTATTCCATAATCCAGGTTGAGACACCTAGGAGTTTTGAATCAGGGGGAGATAGAAACATTCAAAATGCATTAGATGATAATTTTGATATGCTCACTTGTAGCAATAGTAGGTAATGGTTTTACCGGTAATAATAATATTCATCATAATATGACCGGTTCATCATCAGGTTCAAGAAGTTCTGTTAGTAAAGAGAACTCTGATAATGATATAACTCATTCCAGTTTGCCCAGCCTAAGGAGGTCTACTAGAGAAAAGAAACTTCCAGATAGATTCGGCAGCTTTCAAATGAAAAATTGATTTTTATGTATTTTGAAAAAAGAGATGTTTTATATTAGGAATCACTGTGTATTTATGCTGACGTGATATCGATATTTATTTATAAATACTGTGATTACGAATTGTACATTATTATGAAAAACTTCTTTTGTACGAATCTGAGCAATACAAGATTGCAATCATAATCTATTTTGAATTATTCATAAGATAAACAATTCGTAAAAAAATAATGAAATTAAGTTGTCATGAAAACAGAATAACAATTTTGTGAATCAGGAAGATACAGAAAAGAAAATCAATTACTTTAAATATACAATAACAATTTTATTCCAAAAAAGAAGTGTTACAGTCTACATTCCATAAATATTCAACAGCTTCCTAAACATCTTCAGTGAGATGTTATGAGGTCAAAAGTGGCCCGACTTACTTGTACAACAATACTTTCAGCTCACAGTACCGTATCCCTAGATTGAACATGTGAAATACCTCAAATGTTACTCGAACGACTGATAAAGTATTTTTTCTTCCATCACAGGTGCAATGGTGCAACCCCTCTCAACAAGAGGTTCAGAACCGGGAGATAGCCGCCAACAACGCAAACCGCAACTGCCACAACAACAAACACCTGGTAAACATCAACAACACGCTGGCTGCCACCCTCGGCCAACAAGTGCGGCGGCACGGAACCGCCTCTTCTCTTTGCTCTCCGGCGGAGTCTTCGCCAGATGATAGTTTCTTGGATTTCGAGGGTACGTTCATGATAGATAGATAAATAGATTCATGAACCACGTTATACATTTTTACAAGTATTCGGGGCAGATCATATAAACGTAAAAATATAATAAAAACTTTTTTACAAAAATAAAACCGACCAAAAAAGAAACAGAAAAGCAAAAAATGAAATTAGCCTTTTCAGTCTTAATAACTGAGCTCCTAAACTAATGTAGTTACTAGCTGGTACCAGCGTCGTTATCCGCGTTGTTTTTTTTTTTTTTTGTAATGACTATTACAAATTCACTCACCCCTTTAGGGACGGAATTTCAAATATTAATTTTTATGACCATAACTTGAAAACTAACGGAACCTTCATTACAAACGTTCACCCCCATTTCACCCATTTAGGGGTTGAATTTCTAAAAACACTGAAATACATATTTCATCTATTTGTAACAAAGAATTCAAATACCAATTTTTATGACCTCAACTTAAAATTTACCCCTTTAGGGGTTGAATTTCCAAAAAAACTAAAAACTAATTTTTTATTTGTAACAAAGACCCCCAAAATACCAATTTTCATTATCCTAACTTCAAAACTAACTATACAGACTTCCAACCCCCATTTTACCCCCTTTTCGAAAACTCTGAAACGCATTCATCTTCGTTTGTGATGCTGTCAAAATGTTAGCTCTGAGGTCCAGCGGTTTGGTCTAGACGTTGATCGTATATAAGGCAATCAGTGAGTCAGTTAGTCAGGACATGTAATTATATATGTACATATTACCCCAAACACGAGGTAGCTGCAGTGAACCGTTGAGTAGATCCCTCGACTGTCTTCCGTCTCCATCATCAAATCAACTCTGGGTCTCCATTATGTTGTAGGGTCATCAGAACTACATATATGTGCCAAGTTTCACAGAATCGGTTCACAGGTGTAAAATCAATAAATCATCCCTTATTTTTCTACCCTTGGGGGTCTATTTCTTTTTCAAATTCGAATGGGACCATCTCTGAAGCATACCCTATACAATAAAAAAAGAATCATCTGAATCTGATGCGTGGTAGAATCAGATAAGAAGTAAAAATTCAGTGGGTAAACCAACAATCATTCCCCATTTTCCTACCCTAGGGAGTGGATTTTTTTTTCAAATCCAAATGGACCAACTTTGAGAATAATCATCAAAATCCGACTACTGTAAAAAGTTATGCGTGGTCACACATAAACATAATATACGCGTCGACTAGAGAACTTCCTCCTTTTTTTAATTCAACCGCCAACTTTAAATTCGATGTTATGTTCTTTCCGATGTGTTAGAATTGTTCGACACTTTTTTAACATCTCTTCCGTAAACAATCTTAAATGTACATCTGAATTATTACAAAAAGCACACTTCAATTATTCTGTCATGATATAGTGAAGAAGAATGACTCTAGAGTGAAAAAGAGTCACTCTCCTTCACTCCAAAATGGAATAGAACGCCATCTACGTTTACCACCTTCTGTATTATAGGTTTCTAAGATTCAATGTCATATGTCACTCTTTTCATTGTCAACGACAACATCCGTTTCCTTCTTCACTTCAGCACTGACTTCCATGAAACCATGTGGAATTCAATTTTAAAATAATGAATTACATCAATTTATAACACTTGAGTGTTTTTTAAGAAATGTTTTAACATGTTATATGTACCTGAGGTTTTACCTATTTTATACAAACTGGAAACTGTTTTGATGGACTTCTTGTAAATCTGACGAGTAAGTAACCTACATCTTTCAAAATGTCAAAATATTTTATACACAATTTCATGAGGTATTACTTACTTGCAGGTACGCACTGATGATGACTATTATATAGTCGAAAGCGCTCTGCTACGATTTTAAAAATAAAAATAATTTTGCACGAAATTCAAACTTCTTTCAAACCTACTATTTCATTACGTGCACACAGCTCCAAAAAACTTCAATACTACTATATCCTAAAGAGACACACACACACATACACTCAGAGTAGATCATTAGCCTAAGGGAGAGATCGATGCGCATGGTATCTCGCTCACGCTCGAGTGCACGAAAAATGACCTCGCGCTCATGCTCACAGCGACATTTTAAATGTGCCTGGGGGATGTTTGGGCCCTAGGATTGGTCTGGATGCTTACAAAAAGTCTTGAAATAGTTTCCTGAACATCATATATAAAAATCAAGACTCAGACTATAAGTTAAGTTAGTTTTTGCGAGCTTTAAAGCGTCTGGCGGAATTTACCGCCGACGAGAAGAGTCTGGCAGTGTTGATTATGAATATCTAACAACATCATAACATCAATATCTAACAAACTTACAATGGTCGGGATATTATTTTTCAAAACAATATTCAATTGCGAATGTTTCCCTTTTCAATACTGTTTTTGTTGTTTGTTTCTTACAAGTGATAAATATGAGTGCCTCGAAGCAGATATAAAGTAAACTAGTTCTGACTTTATCACCAGTTTGTATATAACAAGGTTAGTTGTTTTCTTCACTTTGGAATTGAATATATATCTCAGGCAGCATGCAATGTGTAATTTACCAAACAATCAGTTCAACAGTCTTAACTCATTCAAATGTTAAGTTAAATGTTTATTGCATTCGGCAATTGCAGAATGTTTCCTCTGAGCAGGTCACCTGAAATTAGGCGGGCTACCCAAAATTTTGACGAATTTTACAAAGAACAAAACATGTTTTTTTTTCAGAATTTTACCACTGTAATTTGTTATAAAATGGCATTATACACTCGTCATTCACGGGTGTGCAGGAGGTTAGATTACACTATGTATATATACAGTACTTTTCGGCTCTTTGACATCAAAAAAATGTATAAAGTAAATATATCAATCGTTGAACCTTGTTATTCCTTTGCTTTTTCCTTTTCATCACATTGGACTTGATCTCGATTTGATTTCAAGTTTGAGTATTCATTCAACTTAAGTCAAATACTTTTTGAAATGTGAACAAAAATAATTATTCGAAAAAATTGAGTTGAGGGTGGCCCCCGAAGAACGAAACGTATTTAAAATCAAACCATATCGAAGCAAATTTAAAACAGAGAAGAAAATTTTTTGAACACATTTCCATATTCCTAAAAATAGAGGCGCCAGCACAAAGAAAAGAAAAAGGGCTATTTCGGTTATTTTAAAAACGATTCGTGATATTTTCGATTTGGAAACTTCGTTTCATTGTTCACTAAAATAGGCAACTTTTCTCTAATTGAACCAACTTCGTATCATTTACCGGTTTCGAGATGCCAATAGTGGTACGACATGAAACATACGTATATATATATATATATATATATATATATATATATTAATTAAGTGATTTATATATATATATATAAATCGCTGTAAATTACCATTCATGAGAATTCATAATTTTTGTTCCCCCTGTATGCTTCTTTCATTTGAGGATCATTGGCCCATGTCAAACTATTTGAGTTCTTCTTCCACCGACAAACAGAACATTATTGTGTTTTAACGTTTCACGAATTTAAAGTTAAACTATATAAATAGTTATTATTTTCCAAGGTGATATTAAGATTGAAATCCAAGAGTACATAGAAATATGCATTTATTGAAAAGTTTATAAAAATAAATGCTGCCTTTGTTTCCAATAAAATGTTCCACTTGTTCTGACACATGATTCATTAGCTTGGTTGATGGCATTTTCAGAATCAATTAATAAATTTTGAATTCTTCCTTTTCGACTGGCCGCGCTATCTGTTTCAATAAACGGTTTATTAGCTTCACCGGTATGTATGTAAGAATGTATGTAACGGAATCTTTAAAAATCAATGTTCACCCCCTTCCAGACGTCCGAATGGTTTCAAATTTTGCACACGTGATATGAATTTGAATGGTTTTAAATTTTGCACGCATATTAGGGAACCGGTGACAATATAATAATGTCATAGCTATGACCTGGTATTCTCACCAAGATCGTCAGAAAAAAAATATGTACAATACAAATATATGGTGAACGCGCTGGTTGGTTTCGGCATATTCACCAGAATTCAGTAAAAACCCATCCCTAGTGGATGAATCAATCAAAGGGTTTTTCTCCCGTAGTCTTTTTCAGTCTTTTGTAGCAATATGGACTAGAAAGTTAAATCATTGCATCTATATTCATTATTCACAACGTTTAAAAATACTAAGCTATAATTAAACTTATTAGTTTTCAACTTCTAAGCGAATTCTTATTCTATAATCCGGTATGGTCTAGTGGCTAGGATACCTGGCTTTCACCCAGGAGGCTCGGGTTCGATTCCCGGTACCGGAATATTTTTTTTAATGGTGAATAATAAAGAATATATCGCAATTATGGATGTAACTTCAATACAAAAGCTAAATTATTATAAACAAGACAATTATAGTTTAAAAAACTAAAAAACCTCGTTTATATAGCAATAAGGACTAAAAAGTTAAAAATAATAAGAATAAAGTCATTTCCTCTCATGTAAAAAAAGCGTGGGTGCTCTACTTACTTTTCATAATGATATCAAGATAACTGATATCAAGCATCTCACGCTTTTTTACATTAGAGGATTTTTTCTTGGTCAATGAATTCATTCTTATTATTTTTCAACTTTTCAGTCCTTATCGCTATAGGTATAAACGTGTTTTCTAGTATTTTTAAACTATAACTTTTTAAAATAATATTGTCTTGTTTATAATAATTATATTCTCGTTATTTCAAGCTTTTGTAATAAAGTTACATGCATAATTGCGATGTATTCTTTATTTCTCGCCATTAAATATAACAGTAAAAATATACCTCCTCCTTTTTTATTTCGTCGGTTCAAAAAGTAAAAAAGTTTAATTGTTTTTATGAAAATGGTCATGAAACAAAAAAAAATATTCCGATACCGGGAATCGAACCCGAGCCTCCTGGGTGAAAGCCAGGTATCCTAGCCACTAGACCATACCGGATTATACAAAATGAATTCGCTTAGCAGTTTGAAAATAATAATAGAATTTATAGCTTAGTATTTCTAAACGTAGCGAAGAATGAAGACAGATTAGCGCAGTCGAAAATTATCGGCCATTGGGATTTATTCAAATAAAGAGATTGTTAAGTTACAAAATACTACAAGGAACACGGAACCGACATCTCATGATCTCAGGGCCAAAATTATATGCGCATATCTAGGAAAAGCCTTTGCAGAACTTATCACAAAGTATGGTGATAGGTATTTATTCACCCAACCAAATACTTTCTGGTTAACCAGTGCATAGGTACCCAGTGAGTATGAACACCCTTGGAATGTTTTAGACTAGGAGGAATCGGCGCATGAGTACCGAAAACTATTCCACCTCAATTTTTTATGCGATCCTCTTCAAATTGTCCTACTGATGATATAAATGCATGTTGCCATGGGGCAACCCCGTGCCATATTGTTTAATCCGAAATTGTTTAAACAATTGCAAGGAATTGTTATTTTTCAACCGGACAATTTTTTTTTATATTCTTTATTGAAATACAAATTAAAAAGGTCCTATGACTTTTCACGATAAAGTTAATATTTTTAGAGATATTAATTTTTAAAGGTTCGAAAAATCTCAAATTTGGGTACTTTTCACCCATGAAAAATATATAAAAAAAAAATATAAATAATATTTTTTTTTTAATTCTTTATACAATATTTAATAATATTCTTAATAGATATTTGAAAAAATTTCATTGGTTATACCGGTTTTTTTATTGTTAATTTCGCGCGCTCACAAGTATGCGTCGTACCCGGTTTGTGAAATTTTACCTGCTTTACACGCATTTACGGGTTGTGATACGACTAGTAAAATTGGCACAAAAAAAAATCTTCAGAAATGATAACGTAAAAGAAAATCGTGATGCTTTAGTCCCTCTTGGCAATGGCTTGGATTTAAGTACTAAGGAGTTGAAAGGCCTAGAAACATTGTATTTAAATATTTTGGGTAAAAAAGGTAACACCGCGGATGAAGCTAGACAAAGTATTTTTTCTCGTTGCTTTGGCACTAATATTAATTTATCGAAAATTCCGTGCACATCAGATGCCTTGCATTTGCATGCACTTAGAGCTTCTGCTCAAACATACATTTGGAAAAATGCATTGAATCCCCAATATGAAACATTAGATTTTACGAATTTCGGATACAAACTAGAGAATGGTACTTTGCTACCTTTATTTATAAAATAAAAAACCGTGTAATTGTAAGAAATCCTGTGCAACCAAAGCTTGTTACTGTAAAAAAAATAATATTAGTTGCATACTTCTATGTGGTTGTGATTCAGAAGACTGTAAGTAAGAATATAATATATAAAAATAATATTGATAATAAATAAATACTTATTTTTAAATTTTGTTTCATTATTTCATACTTCTACATCTATAACCTTCGTTTGAAGGAGCTATTCGATGTAATTACTTTCTGTTTTAATAACAAAAAAGTAATATAAACTGATAAAAAAGTTATTTTAATTACATGTTCCGATTCAGGCTCAAATAACTTTTGTAAAATTGATTCCAGAAAAAAATTTGTTGGAAAAAAATTGTAGACAATTTCATTATTAATAACATTGCTCTCTCTAACAATCTTGACAAAGTTAATAGTTTTTAAGATAAATGATAAATAATAATTCAGGACACAGAGAGGCCGATGCAGCGCATGAGTCAGAGAGAGACGGCAATACTTGTGAGCGCGCGAAATTAACAATAAAAAACAGGTATAAACAATGAAGTTTTTTTAAATATCTATTAAGAATATTATTAACTATTGTATAAAGAATAAAAAAAAATATTATTTATATATTTTTTTTTAATCTATTTTTCATGGGTCAAAAGTATTTGAGATTTTTCGATCCTTTAAAAATTCATATCTCTAAAAATATTGACTTTATCGTGAAAAGTCATGGAGCTTTTTTAATTAATATTTCAATAAAGAATATAAAAAAAATTTGTCCGGTTGAAAAATAACAATTCCTTGCAATTGTTTAAACAATTTAGGTTTAAACAATATGGCACGGGGTTGCCCCATGGCAACATGCATTTATATCATCAGTAGGGCAATGTGAAGAGGATCGCATAAAAAAATTGAGGTGGAATAGTTTTCGGTACTCATGCGCCGATTCCTCCTAGTCTATTTTGCGATGGTTCGAAAATGTAGGCACTCCGATGTTTTTTGAGACGCAATATACTTCTCAGGGAGCTCCTTAATTATTATTGAAAGCTTGGTTTTTATTCTATCGAAACATTTTTATTTACTGTCTTTAGAGATATTCGCCGGGCGAATTACATTCGTCGTGTTGGATAGACAATTTTTTTCTTGATCAAGGGAATGCGATATGCCTTTAAATAATATAAGCATCTTTCTCGCCGGAGATGGCTCTGTTCGTTCTTGCTGGTTTATAGTTTAATCTGGATTCATCTGTAAATTTTCGTGTCTATTTGTGTCTTTAATATTTTTTTGTTTCACAACATGAACAGAGCATAATCATTGTTCGAAAAAGTTATTTTTGCTGGACAAGATTTATCGGCTTGCTTTCGCTCTAATCGGTTCAACTAGCATCCAGATCAGGAATTACTTCAATATAAGCACTTTGAACAAAAACGGCTATAGACTTGGAGCATCTTGTAAGTGGCGCCGCAGTGGCGGAATCGGGCGACTGACTCCAGATAGCGCAAATTATCCGTATTTGCCCCTGTGATAAATAGAGTGTTTTTAAAGTGCAACAGTTTAAATTTGTTTGTTACAAACGTGAAAATTGCAGTTGCATTGTGATCTGGCATGTATAACCTTTGAATTAAATTGACCCCCAGTTTCGGAAATTGCCCTAGTAATGAATAAAATGCAGATTGAGACGAGTAGTCTGTGAACCGCATTTAACCTACTGTCACGTGCACTGCGAATACTTAATTCGCCTGTCATCGTAGTGTTTATATTCGTGATGGATCAAGTGGTGGTTGCAATTGGGTTTTTACTCATTTAAAGTGACATCGTTTTCGAGAATCAGTCTGTGAAATAAAAACTTTTTAACAAAAAATTAAACCGACGAAAAAATCAACTGAAAAGCAAAAAATAAAATAAACCTTCTTAGTCTAAATGATAATTGAGCTCCTAAACTAATGTAAGTAACTGATTTTGAGTCGGCGCCAAACAAACAATTATCGAAGATCATTATCTATGAAAGACGTCATCAAAACGCAGCCGTGCATCTCGCTGCCATCATTTTACGCTTCACCTAATTCAATTGCTAGTTTGTTTGGCGCCGACTCAAAATCAGTTACTTACATTAGTTTAGGAGCTCAATTTCATTTAGACTAAGGTTTATTTTATTTTTTGCTTTTCAGTTGATTTTCAAAACGCAGCCGTGCATCTCGCTGCCATCATTTTACGCTTCACCTTATTTTGTTAAAAGTTTTATTTTTACTTTCAGTTCCGTATTTCGTCGGTTTAATTTTTTGTTAAAAGTTTTTATTTTTCAATTTTTGTGGCTAAAATCTACCAATTACTACCTACTTGTTTTTTTATTACTTCCAAAATACTTACTTACCCACCTTACTTCAACTATTACCAGTTAAATAATATGATTATCTACTTTTACTATTTGTTGTAATATAAATTATTTTCGTTGTTCTGGTTAGTTTATTTCATTACTTTGTATATCATTCCATCCTCTCATAAAATATACTGATTTTGACGGAACAAGAATAATGTCAGTAGCGATCTGTCATTGTCAACTACGTATGTTTGTACTAATGTTCACTAGTGAAAAATCAATTATTCCCTATTTTTCTACCCGTAAAGATTGCTAATTCCTTTCAAAATCCAAATATAAGGTATACCCTATCTATTAAAAAAATAATCATCCAAATCGAAGAACCCAGTACAAAGTTATGCCTGATAGAATCGGTTAACGGACCAGAATTCAGAGGGTGAGTGATCAATATCCTTCATTTCGCTACCCTTAGGGGTGGATTTCATCTTTAAATTCTAATGGGAACAAATTCGAAGTACACCCTATCCACTGAAGAAAGAATTATCGGAATCGGACGCCTCAGTAAAAAGTTATGCGTGATCATACATAAAAAAATATGATGGAAAAACATAAAATATACGGGTCGAATAGAGAACCTCCTCCTTTTTGGTTTCGTCGGTTAAAAAGAAGCCGCATTGGTACGTTCGGGTCATGTGTGTCAGATGCTGGAAGTAAAAATAATTCCAGCATACATGCGGAAGTGATTAGCCAACAACAAATCAGTACTCTGTCGAATTAGAAGTGAATGAATGGTTTCACAAATAATTGATAAAATTCAATTTAAACTTACATGTCTGACGTAGGAGTAAATTACACGAATGAACAAAACTTATAAAGAGATAATAATAAATATTGAAGAAATATAAAAAAATATATTGAAAATATTGTTTTCTTTTATACATACATACATTTTCAAATATTTTTCATAATGTTCGTTTACTGTCAGAATTTCACTAGAAAAGTTATTTTGAATGTGTATTACATGAATAAAAATATGTTTCATGCATGTTTTTTTGATTATTGTAATTATTAGCATAATTTTTTTTTATTGTTTATATCAATGTGAAAATTGAACTAGCAAAATTTGTCATTTTGCATTTTAACGCGTATTTTTGCAACCTACAACACAGCAGTGGTCACCCGACCACTTTTCTTCACGTCAGGTTATTTGTGGCCGACTCGTTCATTGCCATTCGTTTATTGTAGGCGCGCTTTCGACACTGCCTCTCTTTGATAGGAAGCTTTTACCAGTCGAATCACAATACAAATGCCGTTTTGACGTTTGCGACCGAAAAATTTGAACTATTGCACTTTGTAGACAACCTTTTCATCACAGCTTCAAATGGGGATGTGATACTTTCTGGATCCCTTTTTTCGATTCCGCCACTGCGGCGCTGCACGTTAAACTCCTCCCCCATGATCCAAGTCTATATCTGGATTATTTTCGGGAATACCAATCATCAAAATATTTTTCTTCCTTTGTTTCATCTCATATCCTTCTGATACAATATGTATAATGTTTGGGGATTCCTTATTGAAATGACACACTTGCTTCAGTTCAACGATCTCATCAAATAGTTTATTTATATCTATTTCGTTTTTTTTTGTACTAGAATAACCAGACTAGTTCTAACTTCCTCAAGTTTTTTTTCGACTATATTCAGTTTTTCGTTTAACATAGGCTGTATAGTAGTCAATACCCCATCAGCTACTGATGTTTCTACGAAGTTATCACTTGTAATACCACTAGAGGTTAAATTATTTCCGGGAATTTTAACGAGCTTATGAATATTTTGGAAATGATAATTTTCTAAAAATGAGCGAGAAAAAATTTCCGGAAATAATTAAACCTCGTGTGGTATTCGCTAAGAAAATTTCACACCAGATTGTGTTTGAAAATTAAATAATTTTAGAATTTATTTTTTTACTCTCAACAATGCCATTTTTTTTCTTCGACAAGACACTAGCAAAACAGAATGTTTTGATTGACTTAATTGTTTAGTTACTATGGCAACTAGGTAAAACCTCAACCTAAAATATACTTGAGTTCCGAATCTGTCAAGCGGCACGACGTGAAAAAAAATATTTCGCTTCGGTCAAGAAAGTAAAGAAAGTATTCGTCAGGAGATTCAGCAGTCAACACCCGCGAATACTAAGAAATCCAAGTCAAGCAGGCAGTTTACAAACTTTTGCGAAGAAAAATCGTATGATTTTGATAGAGCGGATATACATGTGGAGGAACTGGCGCTTATTCTTGAAGACAATGGGTTCAATATGCGGAAAAAAAAAATTCCGAAGATTACAAGGAGAGTGTAGTAAAAGTTTTATGGAATTCCACAGCCAAGCAGTTGCAAGAATATTTTTTTAAAAGGTATACTCGTAAATTAAATCTTTTTTCTGATATAGAATTTGAAAACGCAAGAGCTGCAAAAATGCTAAGATTCGGAAGTTACAAAAGGACCCAGCCAAGAGAAAGACAAGTTCATCCGCATTATCAAGAGACGAGTTAAAAAACATTATTGAGCTTTGTGATGAAAACACTCCGGAGGGATTGCAAAAAAAGATGTTTTACATCGCTGCTCATGAATTGGCCTGGAGAGGGAATGAAGGAGCTGCAGCATGCTTAGAATATTTTGTGGAGGAAATTGATAAACAAGGAAAACCAATAGGTCGCATTGAATATAATCCAGTTTTCTCTAAAACTTCCAAAGGCGATTCAAAAAACTGGCTGACAATAAGTGGTTAGTACCAAATATAATCAATGAAGAAATATGCCCAGTTAGACTTTTCAAAAAGTTAACAAGCAAGCGAGATCGCCTCATCAAAACCAACTGTTTATTTTTAACTCCCAATCCAAACTGATAGCACCCCAACTCCAAAGGTTGGTACAAGAACAGTCCGGCTGGACAAAATACGGTCACTTCCTGGTTCAAATCGGCGGCATCATCTATTGGAATTGACGTCAAAAAGGTCAAAATAACAAATCACTCTGCAGGAGCCACTGCTGTTTCAACTTTCGCCAAAACAGGAATTGGTGAACAGTAATTAATTCAAATCACAGGACATGGAAGTATTCACAAAATCATATCTGCAGATAGATTCGAGTCACCATCAGAAAATAATTGATGCAAAGAGGTCTGTTTCAACTTCTGTAAAGTCAAGTCATGAAGCTCTGAAGCAAGAACGAGCCACCGCTTTCAATAAACATCCTGCCATGGTTTATAATAAATGCGATTTTCATATAAACAATAATTTCAATAGTCAAAAATGATATAAATAATTTATTATTATTATTATTCGAATATTTTGTTGTTTTATAGCTACCTGAATTAAAAACTAAAATCTGATTCTTTTTATTATTTTTTTTACTACAACAAACAAAGAATAGTTGAGAATTCTCTATTTATTTGATTTTCATATAGGTTCATGAACAAATTTAGTTTGCGTCGCAGTTTCGGCACCAATAGATTCCTAGCCTATAAATTCCTAATTTCGACCTATTGTAGTTGCATGAAAATACCATTTTAGAATGTAACATATTATATTCTTCCATTTTATATCAACTTTGGGTTACTACAAGTGGTAGAAAATTATAATTTTATACATTTTTCATAGGTAGGTACATATTATAATAGATGCAGTTTGGGCATCAATAGTTTTTTTTTACAATTTTGGGTTACTACAAGTAGTAGAAAATTATTATTTTATCAAATTTTCGTATAGGTACATATATAGATTTAGTGTGCTTTTCTCAGCCTATAAGATGTTGATTTCTACTTACTGTAGTTGCACGAAAATACCATTTTACATGTAGCATATTATATTCTTAAATTTTTTATCAACTTTGGGCTACTACAAGGGGTAGAAAATGAAAATTGTATTAGTTTTTCATATAGGTACATGAAATTGTTGATTTCTACTCATTGTAGTAGCACGTAAAATATTATATTCTTTTATTTTATAGTTACTTACAGCTACTACAAGGGTTAGAAAAATATAATTTCAACGGTTTTTCATAAATGTAGGTACATAACAGATATAATTTGCGTCACAGTTTCGGCAGCGATTTTAGCCTATAAATTATTGATTTCTACCTGTTGTAGTTGCATGGAAATAACATTGTAAGATTGAACATAGTTCATTTTTAAATTTTACATAAGTTTTGAGTAATTACAAGTGGTATAAAATTTCTTTTTTGCGTTTTTATCAATTTTC
Source organism: Gonioctena quinquepunctata (assembly GCA_018342105.1). Lineage (NCBI taxonomy): Eukaryota > Metazoa > Arthropoda > Insecta > Coleoptera > Chrysomelidae > Gonioctena > Gonioctena quinquepunctata. Next base: position 496,829 of record JAFIRS010000619.1, on the reverse strand, counting down.
CTTACGCGCTTTATTGCATAGCATTTATAACCAGCGTCAGCGAACTTCATAGGGGGCTGTGATCATCGTATTTTGATAGTACAAAACGTCAGCAAAAACTCGTGTTCTGTGGTAAAAAGAATATTATGCAGTCAAAACGAACGCAAACTTTTTTGTTTTAAAAATGTATCGATTTGAAAATCATGCTTTATGTAAAATATGCATAAAATTGTCTGATAAATCATTGTAGTATTTACCCGCATTAATAGAAGATTGTGGTTTTTATTTAAAGGAAGAAAATTTGTTTCAAATTGTTCAGGAATATTTGCTTCTAAACTACTCAAAATCAAAAGTGCCAAATGGAAAAATGGTGGATAAAATAATGTCTAAATATTATATATATTTTATTAGACATAGATATTTAATTCATTCAGTCCAGCTTTTTCGCCTTTAGGAAGAAAGGAGGTGTCCAAAGAATAAAGAAAACATTTTAACTATGTTATTGGAATGTATCAAAATTAAATAAAGAAAGAAAAACCAGTATTGTCAAAAAATATTATTCTGTCATTAAAACGTCAGAAACTTTCCGATTTAATTCGCTGTTGGGTAACCAAGAGAAAAAATTCCACTAAAATACATACGTTGCCATGGTGATCTGTCAAAAAAACCCAATTTGATTGGTTAAAAATTACTGGTGTGGAATTTTCATTCAAACAAATTTGCTGTACCAATTCGTCAGCTAGGACTTTTATTTCCACTAGCTGTTCACGTATGAGTGTCATAAAATATCTGATAGCTTTAAGTACTTTCAGTTGTGATAACCCAAAAACATTGATGATTGTTCGAAAATAATTTATAACAAATTTCGAAAGCCTATAACCAACAATCTTGAGAAAGTTGTTACAAAATTTTTGAGCATTTATCAAGGTATGGAATAAATTCAATTTAACCGTTATTATGTATTTGTTCAAAAAAACCGGAAACAGGTCGATTTCTATTGTCAATTTGACAATTTGCAGTATGAAAATATTACCCCCTCTGAATTATGAGCACCCCCTCAAAATTTTAACTGAGAAGGGGGTCGTGTTCGAAAGGGATTTTTATTCTTTGTTCAGCAATATTAAGTTTTTCAAATTTGGTGCAATCATAACTGAGAAAATTTATTTTGAAAATGTGAAATGTTGATACTTCACGTAGAATGAAGGAAATAATGTAACATGATGGTAAGGAAGTATTTTTCAATTTATTTTACAATTAAATGAAATGTTAATTTCTTCCGTTATCCTAACTTTTGAATCTGCAATATTGTCTGGTCTATTGAAATATACTTTTTATTTTAAATAACCCCATGAGAAATAATCAGATATTTTCTTATCTGTTTCGCTAAACGTCAGGAAAAAGTCGTTCAAGACCCCAAAAAATTATTCACAAAACCCACATAAATAATATAATGTCAATCTAGTAGACTACTGTTATTTTGATATTTATAAGTTGCTGACACACGTCAGTGTATTGAAAAATAATTGTGTGTGTATTTGATTTAACTATGGCTCATTTATCCGAAAGAATAGACATTTTAATTGTGATTGGATGCGGCAATAAAAAGGAAGTTTGTGAAATGTTTAATAATAAATACCTGGTCAATACGTTCTCACAATCTACAGTTAGCAAAATAGAAACAAAATTTCGTGAAACTGGACATGTGAAAACTATTCAAAAACTAGCTCGAAATGTTAAATTGGATGAGGAAAAAATGTTAGATGTTAGATTAAGGAAAAACCGCATATGACAAGTAGACAACTTACCGCCGACAATGATGTAAGTAAATCATCGATATTGAGAGCTTTACATAAAGAAAAATACCATCCTCATAAAGTTCAGTTGGTTCAGAAGTCAAATGAGGATAATCCTGATAGAAGGCAGCAATCTGTGAACTGATGAGGGACAGAATGGAAGCAGATTTGCAGTTCACAAACAAAATTGTTTTTTCTGATGAAGCTACTTTTCATTTAATTGGAACTGTAGATATTGGAGCAGAGAAAATCCTCATTGGATGTGTGAGGCTCACACATAATATCCTAAAAAAGTGAACATTTGGGCTGGTATCATTAACAACAAAATTATTGGCACTTATTTTTTTGAAGGCACAGTTAATGGTGAGGTTTATCTAGATTTTTTGATGAATTATTTACAGCCTATATTAAAATGAATTTTTCCTGATGTTAATGATCCAAATGCAATAGATAGATCAATCTGGTACGAACAAGACGGAGCTCTACCGCAATACAAACGTATTGTAAGAGATTATTTGAACGAAGTTTTTCCCAGTAGGTGGATTGGAAGACGTGGAACGATTGAATGGCCGCCTAGATCCCCCGATTTGACTCCTTTCGATTACTTCTTATGGGGTTATTTAAAATCAAAAGTATATTGCAGATTTAATAGTTAGGATAACAGAAGAAATTAACAACATATCCCCTGAGGTCCTACAAAATGTTGTACGAGAATTCCAAGATCGACTTGCTTATTGCCAAGAATAAATAGTGGTAATTTTGAACAATCAATTTAATTGTAAAATAATTGAAAAATACTTCCTAAACATTATGTGACATTATTTCCTTCATTCTACGTAAAATATCAAAATTTTACATTTTTGAAATGAATGTTTTCAGTTATGATTGCACCAAATTTGAAAAACTCAATATTGCTGAAAAGAGAATGAAAATTTCTTTCGAACAAGGTGCCACATGACCCCCTTCTCATTTAAAATTTTTGAGGAGGTGCTCATAATTCAGAGGGGGTGCAAGAAGGGGCTCATATTTTCATACTGTAAATTGTCAAATTGACAATAGGAATCGACGTGTTCCAAGTTTTTTGAGCAAATACATAATAACGCTAAAAATGAATTCATTCCATACCTATGTATACTGTATATTTTTTTTTGCTAATTATAGGAAAAAATACAAAGCGAAAAAAATATTCAAAGGTGCACTCATCAAAAGAACAATTAGAAAAGTTAAATGAAGATCCAGACGTGTTAATTTATATAAATGATGAAGATGTATTGCCACGCATGCTGTAAATAATTTGATGTTGATGTTCTTCGTCAAAAATTAAGTAAGGTTTTCTGGAGTTGGCATTGTTATGAGCTCTTGCTCTTGAACACTATTTTTGGCCAATTGACTGACCGCGTTCGATCTATTGGAGTGATTAGTATTTTTTCCTTTGTACCTATTCAAGCCAATTGCTATGTCAGAAGATTTTGTCCAATTTTAAATCATATTTCTTCCAACGAGCATATTATCATACCACTTATCATTTTCGGTTTCCAGTGACGATTTGTTCTTGCGAATAGTCTGTTGATTTTAATATTTGGGCCCCTTTTCCTTAGTAATATGTCATTTGTTCTTATTTTTAATCCAATCGCAAATAAATTAGTTTCGTTAGATTCGTCAAAAAATCCTTTTTTTCGGAAAGTACTTGTCAAAAAATGGTCGCCATTTGAAAAATAATAGACACGAAAATGTAATTTTGCCAACTTGTTTCATTCCTATCTATCATACTAGTCACAAAACTTTGCGATTGCAATTTTCTGACATCACCTGAGGTCCTCAGATTAGTTTACGTCCGATCATGGCCACCTAGATGCCATATTAAAAGTGACTAAAAAAATTAAGTAGGCGTAATAACTTTTTAAAATGTCACATTCTGATCCAGAATTGTCTCAGAAATCCAAAAATGTTACAATGTACAGACAGGGTGTTCCATTTAAAAATTTCCGTTGAAACCGGAAAGTGAAAAATATGCAAAAACTGGAGATAGAGGAGGGTAAATATAAAGTTATACCACACATGCATTCTGAATATGGGAAAAATACTTTTCTTACGGTTTTTTGCCTCCTGAACACGAATCAGAAGAAAAATGCGGCAGACATATACCGTTCCCGAGTTACAGCGGTTTTGAAAAAAAATGTAACCTCATTTTCAAGCACCGTTTTTCGCACAAAACTCACTCAAAATGCCTCCATCTTTTTACCAGCATAAACAATACACCCTAAATCACTTATTTTCGGCACTACTTTGCACAAAATATCGTTGTTTTTATCTAAAAAATCCTCCTTCTTACACAGTTTCAAATAAATAATTTTCGGTCCTTTGACAGAAGAAATTTAGTAACTTTACCTTATTTTTCATGTTGGCAATAAGTGAATCACCGCCAACTTTTCGAATTCAAATGTGAGCAATAATAGTTTCTCCTTCATTTATGTGTGCAATTGTTGTTGGGCACCATTTTGCATAAAAATTGGATTTTAAAAATAGATTTAAAAAAACATATGAAGCAGATTTTAAAACAAGTGAGATATTTGAGTTCGAAAATAAATTAATTGTTTATTAACAAAATATAATTTTTTCAGATGATTATTTATGGTTAATCCAAGATATTGTTGGTAATGTGGAACTGTGGCCAGATTTTATATTAACCACTTTGAATTCACCAACCTTTAAGTATGTTGAGAGAGTTAGAATATGCTCATTTTTCTATTTAAATGGCATGAGGGATCATATGTATCTCTATAGATTTTTGGTTCGATTCAAAGGTATGGCGATTATGGATTCATATTTCAATACTATAAGAGTAGAGTGAATATTGGAATCATGAAGACAGTGGAAGAAAAACAAGAACACGTTATTTCAGTAAATGCCTTATGCATGGAATATATGAAGATTTGAAGAACCAAAAACCAAAAAATTAATTATTCGTATAGTATTTTATATTATATTATTTTTGTTATAAATATATTGCTCTGATACAAAACAAACATGTATTTCTTATAAACTGGGAATATTTATGGAAACAATTCAGAATGCACAGGAAAACACAATTTAAAATATTGACATATCGATGACTTCTCTAGTGGTACATATTCTTCGTGGTGGAGAGAAATTCCTCAATCCGTCGACCATGTCTATTGTTTCATTTGAAAATATACTCCGAAAGATAGCCCAAAAAGTGTTCCTTCTTGAGGCCATATTTCGGAGTATTGTCTCGAACATCTCTCCACATCCTCTCAACGGATTGAGTATTGGCACCTACAAAATAAAATTCAATTAGTATAATTTACTCATTTAATATAGAATATTTCTTTATTCAACTTGAATTCTCCTGTGCATTTTGGACATAAATATTCCCAGTCTAATCAGAAATGCAATTAATGCATTTCTGTTTTGTACCATGTATTCGATCAATTTCATGGTTTACAAATAATCAATATTTGTTTACAATAAAATGTAAGAATTGTCAAAATGGTTAGAAAAAACAATTGCAAACATAAATGAAGGAGGAACTATTACTCACATTTGAATTCGAAAAGTTGGCGGTGTTTCACTTATTGCCAACATGAGAATTAAGGCAAAGTTACTAAAAGTCTTCTGTCAAAGGAACGAAAATCGATTATTTGAAACTGTGCAACGAGGAGTTTTTCGAAAATAACGACGATATTTTGTGCAAAGTTGTGCCGAAAATAAGTGATTTAGGTTGTATTGTTTATGCTGGTAAAAAGAAGGAGGCATTTTGAGTGAGTTTTGTGCGAAAAAACGGTGCTTGAAAATGAGGTTAAATTTTTTTTTAACCGCTGTAACTCGGGAACGGTATGAGACCGCCGCAAAAAATCGTAAGAAAAGTATTTTCCCATATTCAGAGTGTATGTGTGGTGTAACTTTATATTTACCTAGAGGAGCACCGTTTCATCTTGTTAGATACGTTGGAATAAAGAAAATTCATATCGGAATTGAAATTTTCATTACCTTCGAGGAATTCAACTACAAACACTCTATACCATCTTTTCTTCTCATGTTCACAGCCCAATCCTTCTAAAACAACGCCAATTCCTCCACCGTCCGATTTCCATTGCAAAAGTCCATAAATAATTTCCATACAATTTTTTTACCGTAAACAGTATTTTTTGGTATATTTGATTTGATAATTTCATTAATCTTCTCGTCATTATTACAACCAAATCGTGACATTTCGAAATTATCAAATATTTGAAACGTCATAATCGAAATAAATCAAAATATATCCATAGCAACTTAATATAGTTATTGGAAGGTCTTCATGAAGATATAAACAGAGTGATAGGAATACTCAAATCTATAACAGAAATTGATGAAAAATTGAGCGACCATGAAAAGGCACAGGAGGCACATCGTTGAACTTACTTCCTGTGGCCATTGTTCTGTCTCTTTTGATCCCTCCTGGGACATTTCACTGTATATTCCACAGAGAACTGGCCAGCTAAGACTCTCACAATGTTTAGACTTGTTTATTAGAGGAGAAACTTCAGATGGAGAATAGAAACCAACTTGTTGTATATGTAAGGAAAGGATAAAATGCACAAAGTCATTATGTATACATATACAGTGTCCGTCATAAAGTTGGCTACACATGGGAAAAACATTTGTTATTGAAATGTCTGAAAAATTCTAATGGCAATTCGTTTCTCATATCTGACAAATAAAAAATCCGTTGCGACTTATATCACGTGACCTCAGATTTGGCGGGAATTTAAAAAAGTTGTTTGTGGTTCCGAAAAATGGGTCAAATTGACAAGATATCAAAAATTTTCATCGAGAAAATGTGTTTGGTTTCCAACGAGAACCCCATATACCAATTTTGAACCAGATTGAAAAAAAAACAAAAAGTCCATTTTATTCCTCTACCCGTACTAAGAAACATTATACATTCTTGTTTTATCTGCAAACAGCTTCAATAACCTGAATCACATAAGTTTGGGTCAAAACTAATAAAATATTTATGGAATAGACATTTTGCGCAAGATTACTTATAGAAACACGATTTAGTCTTTTCACTAGGTGTAGTCATGCCCTGTATATTGATGCACATGAGTTTATACAATATTCTCAACCCGTAAATAAAATGTAAACCAACTAATATTTGTAATTAAAACTTAATAATACATTATTTATCCTAATTGAATTTAGTAATGTTTAGTCGGATGTGGAAAAATGAAAAAAACTCAATAAACAAACAATGTACAAATTATCAATATTCTACGTGACCATCTTCGCGCTCCATACATAGAATTATTCTGGAAAACATTTCACGGCGAACATTTTTCAACATAGTTCTGTTGATCAGTGCTGCACAATTCTTATACACATTTCTAAATGTTCTACATTTCGAAATGGGCCTTGTTTATGAACATTGCTTTTCAGGTAACCCTATAAAAAGAAATCACACGGCGTTAGGTCTGGAGACCTAGCTGGCCAAGGATTACCTGAATATCGACCTATCCACTGCTCACCAAACTCATTGTTCAACCACTCCCGCACTTCATTCGTAGAATGTTGTTGTTGTTGCTGTTGTCGATGAATGAAGATATTTCGGTCCGTAAAAAGTTCAAATACCGTTCGTCATTTAAATTTTGTCTAAAAAAGAAGGGACCTACAATTCGCTCATTTAAAAATCCACACCATACATTAACTTTGAAAGTATATTGGTCCTTGGCTTAAATAATAAAATTGGGATTATGATCCGCTCACCATCTACAATTTTGAGAACTGACGACACCATTTTAGGTAAAAGTTGGTTCGTCAGAAAATTGCAAATTTTTTGAGAAATCACGATTGTCTTCTAACATTCCCTGGAACCATGCACAAAAATAAAATCGAGCGTCATAATCCCTGTCTCGCAGTATTTTGGTCTGGATGCGTTCCATTGAAAATGTCAGCAACTTCTCTTGTGCTTTGATAATTTTCGCCATATAGCAATACTATTTCTATTTTTTCTTGTAAACTTAGTTTTGTAGCCCTTTCTATTGATAGATTGAAAAACACAAAAACTGATTAAGAACGACAACTCCAACAAAATTGTCAACAAGTTATTGTGACATTTGTTATTGTTACAACAAAATTAGATCTTTTTTCAAAGCCGCCTTATAAAATTCAAAAATATAGTCATTGAAGTTTAAATTTACAAACCAATATTAAATTTAGCAAGGGTAAAAAATGTTTTATTAAGTTTCAATTACAAATATTAGTTGGTTTGAATTTAATTTACGGGTTTAGAATATTGAATAAGCTCATGTGCATCAAAATACAGGGCATGACTACACCTACCCAAATAGCAATTTAAGTAGACAGAACATAGCGGCCACGATTCCGGAAAACTTTGAAGTGTTTGGCTACAACCACTGCCACGTAATATACACGGTTCTATCACGCAGCGGCTACCAAAATGGGGAAAACTTTTTTGGTGGCTGCTACGTTCCGATTTACGTTCCTGGATCTCAGATAGCCACATTCCAACCACGTTGTGGTCACCTGGCAAAAACGTGGATATATAGTGGCCGACACTAGACACGTTAAACAACTGACTGCGTTTGGGTAAATAATATGTAGCTCGATCTCTGTTCACCAACATATTTTGTGATAAATGTTCCTCACCTTTCCATTTTGCCTGATTCATTTCTAACACTCGATCAACTTTAAAAATATATAGCATATAAACATACAAACGCGTAAGTAAGTAAATTGAATTTGGATACTTCTGATCGGGATTAAATTAAAACGATTGAGAGTTTTTTGTGAAATATGGGTGTTGTAGCTTGATTGTGAGCACACGCCATCTGAATACACTTTATTTAAGGAAAACATTATAAATTTTGGAAATAACTCGCCTCTGAAATTATATACTTAAATCCCTCAAACATTGTTTTATCAATCTTGGTTAGTTGAAACAAATATTTACGTAACAAATTACTACGTTTGATGCAGTGCTGATGACAAATAAATCTTTATTGAATATTTCGATCATTTCTCTAATATTCCTGTAAATATGGCGGCTTTTGGAGAATATAACTTTAAAGTGGCAGAAAGTGTAAATATACCACTCTAAAGCTCCTCTCATCATAAAGTGCCCAGTGGAACTAAATGATTAACTTTTCCACCACTGGAAAGTGGCACTCAAGTCGCAGGCCCATGACTCACCACTTCAAAGTTATAACCTAAAAATTACAATAGGTCTTATAGCCTTGAAAGGGGCGAACACGTCGGGCTATTATAACCTGCCACTTCAAAGTTTCAACCTCGAAATTGTGGGTACATGTTCATTAATTGTTAAAAAAGGACATGTAGCAAGTATAGTGGATTTATGCAGCTCCAATCAACAATTATCAAGTAATAATTATCAATTGACAAGTAATGAAGATGATGGCATTTATGCAAACAGAATTAACAATTAAAGTATAAATATTGAGCAGGAGCACAAGTCAGAGATCCGATCTATTTAAATTAACCTTTTTTTACAAAATCGAGAAAAAATTTCTATTGAAAACGCATAACCCATTTTATTTCGAATGGATATCATTCACGTTTCACGTAATAGTAAAACGAACTTTTTGTAAGCAACAATAAAATAATTTCAGAAAAGTTAGGTTAGTCTTCGTCATCGCGCTGACCAATCCACGGTCACTTCAAAATCAAGGAAAATTGTCTATTGAAAACGCATAACCCATTTCATATCGAATGAATATCATTCACATTTCACGTAACAGATGAAACGAACTTTTTCTGAGTCACAATAAAATAATTTGAGAAAAGTTAGGTTAGTTTTCGTCATCGCACGGACCAATCCACGGTCACTTCAAAATCAAGGGAAATTGTATAGTGAAAACGCATAGCCCATTTCATATTGAATAGAATCATTCATGTTTCACGTAACAGGTTGAACAAACTTTTTGTAAGCCACAATAAAATAATTTGAGAAAACTTGGGTTAGCTTTCGTCATCGCGCGGAATGGTGAATTTTGGAGGTTATTGTAATCACTTATGGAGACAGCAAGAAGGTGGCAACCATCACCACATATCACAATTAAGTGCCTGCCACATTGAAGGTTTTATGGAAGTTACCAAAACGTCACCGAAACTATCTCACTCTCTTGAAAGTGACTGTGACTTCTAAGTGATATTTAAGAGGTACAGGATGGTTACCGCAACGGTTATTTTCCACTTTTGAGTTTGAAAACCTTTAAAGTGATTTGCTCAGTGGCCATAATGTTTCAGACACCTCAAATGACACTTATAAGTTATAGAACTGTGGAGTGGCTACTGTAGATGGGAATTAGGTGACTACAAGCATACACATATAAAATTTTAGTTATTCTTACTGTATAGTGGTAGATTTAGGGATGATTACGTGATAACCACCGAGTCGAAGTTGCAGTATCAGTTTCCGACACTATAATGCTGCTTGGGAGTGACAAGACTAAATCGTGTTTTCATAATTAATCTCCCGCAAAATGTCTATTCCACAAATATTTGATCAGTTTGGACCCAAACTTATGTGATTTAGGTTATTAAAGCTGTTTCCAAATAAAACAAGAATGTATAATGTTTCTTAGTAAGGGTAGAGGAATAAAATGGTATTTTTGGTTTTTTTTTCAATCATTTTTCAAAATTGGTACATGGGGTCCTCGTTGGATTCCAAACACATTTTCTCGATAAAATTTCATGACATCTTTGACCCATTTTTCGGCACCACAGACAACTTTTTTTAAAATTACCCTCAAATCTGAGGACACGTGATATAATCCAACGGATTTTTTTGTTGTGAGAAATGCAGAAAGAACCGCCATCAACAATTTTTTCTCCCATATGTAGCCAACTTTATAACGGACACTGTATGAACTCCCCAAAATATTAGTATTACACTTGAAACGATTCTCATCGATGGAATATTCAGGGGAAAATTAAATGTCACCATTGACTCTCCTCTCGAAGGATTAGATATGAGTAATTATGCAGCAGATTATGTAGCTCCGTGTCAATACAACTTGTATGCTGTATCCAACCATGGTGGATCACCTTATAGCGGACAGCTACACGGCTTACTGTAAGCATCCTTAGCAGGCACATGGTTCGAGTACACTGACTCCAGAGTATCAACGATATCACCAAAATCCGTTATAAGTGGAGAAGCATTCGTCATCTTCTATGAGCAAGAGAGCACCAAATCACACCTTTAATTTACCATAATTATTATTTTTTTAACCGACGAAACCAAAAAGAGGAAGGTTCTCTAGTCGACCCGTATATTTTTTTTCCATATTTTTTTTTTTGTATGATACGGATAACTTTTTACTGAGGCGTCCGATTCCGATAATTCTTTTTCAGGGATAGGGTGTACTTCGAAGGTGGTCCCATTTGGATTTAAAAGATAAAATCCTTACCTAAAAAAAAAAAAAAAAATTTTACCCTCTGAATTCTGGTCCGTTAACCGATTCTATCAGGCATAACTTTGTACTGGGTTCTTCGATTTGGATGATTCTTTTTTTAATAGATAGGGTATACCTTATATTCAGATTTTGAATGGAATTATATACCCTTACGGGTAGAAAAATAGGGGATAATTGATTTTTCACTTATGAACATTGGCACACACATACGTAGTTGACAATGACAGATCGCTACTGACATTATTTCTGTTCCACATCCGTCAAAACCATTATATTCTATGAGAGGATGGAATGATATACAAAGTAATGGAATAAACCAACCAGAACAACAAAAATAATTTATATTACAACAAATAGTAAAAGTAGATAATCATATTATTTAACTGGTAATAGTTGAAGTAAGGTGGGTAAGTGAGTATTTTGGAAGTAATCAAAAACAAGTAGGTAGTAATTAGTATATTTTAGCCATAAAAAATTGAAAAATGAAAAATTTTTAACAAAAAATTAAACCGACGAAATACGGAACTGAAAAGTAAAAAATAAAACAAACCTTCTTAGTCTCAGTAACTGAGCTCCTAAACTAATTTAAGTAACTAATTTTGAGTCGGCGCCAAACAAACAATCAACGAACATCATTAAATAACTTCAAAAAAATTATCAGAATGTCACCGCGCAACTCGATTCCATCATTTTACGCCTTACCTTATTCATTTGCTTGTTTGTTTGGTGCCGACTCAAAATTAGTTACTTACATTAGTTTAGGAGCTCAGTTACTGAGACTAAGAAGGTTTATTTTATTTTTTACTTTTCAGTTCCGTATTTCGTCAGTTTAATTTTTTGTTAAAAAGTTTTTATATCATATATATATATATATATATATATTGTCGATTTCGTAATATATTGTAGAATTGTTAGTGAAAACATGCCATGGAATCTGTTTACAGTATAATGTTTCTGGTTGGTGCTGTCTTCAACAGCTGACCTCAATGTATGAGTTATATTCCTTCTGTTCCAGAAGCCCAGCAAAGTTGTTCATCTGCCGACATCAGCCCCCAGGATGAAGACCGCGCCTTCGACATCTCCGACTCCGAGTCCTCCGACGACGGCAACCTCAGCAATTTGGTCTCCCGTCATCAACGGCGCGGAATAGTCAACCCAAACTATCCCGGCTTCAACACTTGGCCCATACCCTGATCTCGGATCCTGACTTCACGGACGATGATACTGAGAGAACGGATTGTATGTATCGAGTTATTTTGCCGTTTATCAGGTCTCGGATACAAAGTCGGCCGGTTTTCCGAAACTCTATCCCTTAGAGCCACTCTGGACAAAAAATAATTCCTCTGAAAATTATACCAAATATGACAAAAAAATTTGAAATCATTTCAATGTCACAAAACACCCGGGAACCAATGGTGTTCTGTGGAAAAAGTACCAAATACCACAGAAAACTGAGATGTTCTGTGACTTTGATTCATTTTCCAAAATTTCTGAGAGTAATTTTAATAAAATTTTGTGAGTATAGTTGCTCTTATGTGGTTAACCATATATTATTAACTACCAATTCGATAACACTTCATAAACACCCTTGTTAACAAAGTAAAGTCACGAAAATCAATCTGTCCTATTTTAAACGGGCGCCCAAACACCACTACGCATGCGCTAATTTTGAATTCCGGCACATGACATAAATATATAAGGTTAGAATATTCATTTGACAGCAAAGTTCTGTAGATTTATACTGTGGCAAACCCATCAATGAATCAGTTTCTTCAATTTCATTGGAAATTGATACAGTTCGCACTAACAATTGGAAGACGGTGGAATATTTTTAGTTTGTTTCAATTCCTGGAAACTAATTTTGTCGTCTTCACGTGTGATCCGACAAAGTGAATTTTAACTGTAGTGACCAACTTTCAACCATTGCCCAGTACATGGATCGAGGCAAAAGGAATGACAATCGATTGAGGATTTGATTAGTGGAAGTTTGAATGATCTAATGTTAAAAGGGGAACTATAAAACGATAAAGTAATAGTTATATTCAAGTATTTTATTGTAATTCAATAAAACCTCCACAACAATACATGTCATTCTAAAAAAAATTCTTGAATTTTTAGTGGATTAATATTCACTCAGTTGGGTGGTTATGTACAGTGCTAAAAATGAGTACAGTCTGTCTATCTACATTACAATTCTTGTCATTAGAATAGAAGGTAGACTTATCTGAATATTTTTTCTGACGAATATCTCGACAAGCATTCATGGTGAACTACATAATTTCATAATGTGGTTTTATTGAATGAACGAATGAATATATCACAATTTTATATTATATTGATCCCTGAATACTGAAGGTTCTTGCTATATTATATTTCTGAGAAATGGTTCAGGTTACCTCTGGAAGAATTAGGAAATGTTACACTTTGTCTGCAGATTTGTGTTCAGGAGGAAGGTTAATATGCAAATATGACCAAATTACTTTTCACTGGGTATTGGAATTCGTTTACTGTTCTTAATAGATGATATCGAATATGGGATGCTAATTCCATTATTAAAATGAGAAAATGAATGAGTAGAAATACTTTTTGTATTTTTGTTTTCTTATTCCTCTTCATTTCGAAAGTGGAAATCACAAACAGTTATGTCAGCAGCATAAAGTTTTAATCACTAACATGGTTGTCTTATCTTCTATATCATCCAAATTCATTTTACAAAGCTCTTCACAACGACAAGCACCTGCCAAACAAATTATAAATGCAATCTAAAATTTTAAAAAAATAAGAAAGAAGAGGAATTAGATTTAAATATATTACCTTTGTCATTAGGTAGCTTCTGATAAAAAGTGATCTATTTCTTCTTTATTCAATACTTTTGATTTTTTTGGTTTATAGCCAATGGATTTTATTTTAAGGAAAGCAATAACTTTGGGATTGTGGCTTATATCTATATTATTTTCAATATTAATTGTGGACTTGATGGCTTTGAGATTTAGGATTTTTCTATTGAATATGCAAGAATCACTTGTTCATTTATAGTATGCACATTTTTATAATTGCTCCATTTTTTAAATGAATTGTAGACCAATTCATACCTCTCTCTTGGCTTTACCTGCAATAATTCATAAGTAGCCGCTTTAGCAGAATCACTTATCTCATGTGGAATCATTTCAGCCTCACGTTCACTACTGATTTCCATTTTTTTTATTTGAAAAGCGAAAAAACACATACCAATGTTACATGACAAGCGCTGTCATAATAAAATACAAAGTTCATGTTATTGTCAAAGTCGCCTACATAGATTCCCAAAATGGTACCGGAAGTACAAGAATCGTCCCGAAGGTAACAAGAATCGTTTCGAAAATAAAGAAATCGTTTCGAAAGTAAAAAAAATCGTCCCGAAAATAGCTACTTTCGGTACCATTTGTGTAAAGTGGTACATTCGATTCAATAAATCATACCAAAAATTGTATTTTCGAGATGGCTGCAGAAAAAATATGTTAATGAAATATCGATAGACATCAGTTCCAATTGGTTCATTTTGTTCAATAGTTTTTTCTTGCCACCTTCTCACCAATGTTTGCAACTATTTCCATAGAAACTGAAGGAGTCAATCAAACTTTCCATCAATCTCTGTCAATGCTTGGCTCAAGCGTCAAACGGGTTCCTAGATGGTCAATCATGCTTGATTCAATCGATTAGCTCAACTTTCTACAAAAGACTGACGTCTAGTAGCTCTCCTACAGAATATGATATAAAATTTATATCGTTGAAATTGTGGTTGGCAGAGTTAACGACAATAGTACTAAACGACGAATAGACGAGTGCTCGCGAAATACTATTCTTCAGCAAGACCTGAAACCGTATCCTGAAGAATATATTAATAACAGATATAATTTTTTTCAGTAGACCTGGAAAGCGACGCTCTCACAGCGAAGCTAGAAGCCGAAGCCAATAATAATAACAACGTGGAAGACACCGACTACAAAATCGACAGCGTGAACCGGTTGGACAGTGTGGAAAACATACAGAAAGTGTTCTACGACAAGGCCGTGTTCAATGTTCAAGAAAATAGTGAATTTTATGAAAATAGTGAGTCAAGTAGTGGGAATGCGAACAATAGTGATGAGGATACGGAAATTCGTGTGAGTTTGAATATCGAGGTGGAAGAGAAAGGATCGGCTGCAGACAATATTGTCGGTGAGTATCATGGATTACAGAACCAATAAGCTTCTTTTTTTTTGAGAAAACCTTCATTTTATCACTTCGTCATGTTCTATAATGATGGCCCCCAACTTTATGAATCGAGGGAAAATATGAGATTATTATTTCGGTAAGACAAGTTAACATAAAAAATATAGATATGAATTTCAATATGAATCAAAAGAATACTCGAACTACGGATATAAAATATTTGGTTAACTAATTTCTTGTAGGTAGGTTAGGTTAGGTTATTTTCTAGGGAGCTATAACCGCCCCTTCACTACAGCATTCTCAGATCTATTGTGGCTGGATCCTAATTAAATTAGAGTTAATATTCTTGTCTTAGAATTATGTTTCTATATTTCGACTTCAATTCGTTCCGCAAAAAAATGTGTAACCAATTTAGAATCGAATCAATCCATAAATGGAGAAACTCGTTCATTATCTTGGTACCGTAATTTTGCTCTTCTGAAGTTTGACCTACAATTGTATTGGCCCAACCCTAAAATCAATCTTTTACTTACTTTTTTCATTGCATATATTTCTAAGGAAGAATTTCCTGATTATCATGAACATAACAAAAGTATAACCAATATTAGAAAAAGGGGATATAACAAAGATTGCAAACTATCGACCAATATCTATTATTCTGATATTCTTCACAGTTTTCGAAATCATATTGAGACTGAGGCTCATGGAATACTTTGAATCTAATCAAATTGTCAATTGTAATCTGTTTGTATTCAGAAGTTAATGCCATACACAGGCTGTTTTCAAAATTGTTTTTCACAATATAGTCGAGGGTCTTGAAGAAGGCATAGATGTTGGTGTGATCTTCAACTGTGTTTCTCATACTGCTCTAATTGAAAAGCTTCGGTGTACTATCAATCTGATTCAATCGTATGCATTTATATAAACGAATAAGGTTCAGATTTTCAAAGCATTTCACTTGTAGTACCTCAAGGATCTGTTCTGGTACCTTTATTATGTACGCAAATGACCTATTTCATTTCATATACCCGAATAAATGTGTGACAAACTTTATTGAATACTGCTTTGGATGCAGAAAATCTTTACATTACCATATCGGAATCTCTGACTCAATCAGAAATTGGTTCAGTGCCAACAACCTCAAATTGAACACCGAGAAAACCCAAACACCTCAACCAAAAATGTAGGTAATGGCGGAAGTGTTGAACTTCTTGGCATGGTTATTGATGACAGGCTGACTTGATCGTCTAATATAGATCAGCTATGTCATAGATTATCAAGTTCGACATATCTGTTACGTAACATGAAAAACCAACTATGTTCAATACAGTTTGAACATCCTTTTTTTCATTATTTCATGCTTATATACACTACTGCATACTTGTATGGGGTAATACTTGTGACGAGATCAGGGTTTTCAAAATGCAGAAAAGAGCCGTTAGAATTATCGCTACAGGGATCACTGACAAGCAATTTTCAGAGATCTCTCCATTATGCCATTCCATTACAAGAACAAACGAGCATTTTCTGTAAACTCCGATTTTCATCAATACTGTACTCGCTGAACAAATCACAAAGTAATAATCTGGATGTCAGACTTTACAACTTTACAACTTCCTGCCTCATGATTCTGAATTTGAACTGTTTCAAATAGAAACTCAAAAGATATATTCTCAATCATTGTTAGAGTCATGGAAATTGGTATTCAGGCTTACAATTCCAGATAAAAAACACGTAATTTAGAGTTTTTGGACATTCAACCCAGAGGGGGTTGAAGAGTTTGTTTGGGTAGCCCGTTCGTTTTCAAGTTAAGGTCATAAAAATTGGTATTTGAGGTCTTCATTACACACAAAGAAATAAGTGTTTATGTGTTTTTAGGAATTCAACCCCTATAAGAGTGAAAGAGGGGGGGGGGAGTGAAATTTGTACGGTTAGTTTTCAGGTTAGGATCATGAAAATTCGTGTTTTGGCTCTCGGTTACGAATAAATCAATAGTAATGAACCTCATTTGAAAATTCCTTCCCTAAGGGGGTGAAAAGTGGTTTGTGAATTTATAATAGTCATCACAAAGCATTAATTTCGCTGTCAAATAAATTATGCCACCCAAACGATATAACGGGATACCGGTATAACGGGATAATGGGATAACGCAAAGCGGACAAAGCCACAGGCATAATGAGCTAGATGAAACCACACCAAGAAAAACAGGAAACATATAAATTGTACGCGGGCGAAACTAGTCAATCATAAAACTCACTTGAATATCTATATCAAATGGAATCGGACATAAAGCCGGGCTCAAACGACTCGTGTACTTGGCAAATACACAATTATTTGCGTACTTGGCAAGTATACGAGCTTTGCGAATTGCGATGGCAAGCAGGGCGCTCACACGACGTGTACAATTTACAAGTACGCGAGCGCGAACATTTGGCTTAAAAACGTCTGTACGCTTTGAAAACTAATGAATAGTCGCAGTAAAAGCCAATTATTTGTGCATTTCGTTTGAGCGCCTCTACAAGTATAGATAAGTATGTACTTGGCAAGTGTACGAATAATCGTGATCCCTTTGACTCGGGCCATTTTTACCGGCCAGAAATGGAAAACCAACGAGTGATAAATAATTGTACAAGTAACCCACTCACACGACATGGCAAGTATACGCAAGTAACGATTATTCGCCAAGTACACGAGTCGTTTGAGCCCGGCTTTAAAGACAAAACTTCCTCGCCATATACAAGCCTCGTACAGAAACATTGGAAGTGAAATGTTATTCAAACCACATTCACATACGAAATTTCAAGTTGATTGATGGTTGAATAACATAATAGCCTGAACCTCATTCGATTTCAGCAGATTTTGTTTTGAAATAATTGTCAATTTGCGGCATATTCTACTTCTACAGAAATAACAAAGGTCTTTCTATTATACTATGACGTCTACAGTCCATTCAAAATAAATACAAGTAACATCAAAACAAATACATGTTATTAGTGCGTGATCGAAATCGGTGAATAAAATAGCAGGGACGCATTCAGGACCGTACATGTATAATGTGAAAAATATCATTTTTCTAAATCACTTCCAATTCGAGTTTTGGTGTATTGAAATAGGAAAGAATTAAAACGCCGGATCCTGCAACTTCAACAAATTATAACACTTAACCAAACAATTAAACTATAATTAACGGAAATAAATCAAGTCAACATTCAAAACATACCCGCATAGGCATTACCTGTAGAGCTCATCCAGTATTGAAACGACCACTTTGGCCTTCCCCCACCTAACAACCAATTTTTTCGAAGATACCCGAACCATTGTCTAACTATGGCTATTAATAGAAATTCCATAAGCGTACCAAATTATTTGGTATAGGCAATTCACGAGACGTAGAGAACTTACACTCCTATAACTTTCCTAACACTCCTATTTCTTTTTCCGCTACTGAATAGTACTTATCACTGGGCATTTTGGCAAGGTAATGAGTGAACTATTGCAAAGTTGAATGGATAACTGCACAACCTATTTATTAATTAAACAAACCCAACCTTTCAAACGATGCATGCCAAGACACTGGTGAAGATTCGTCGTAGCACAGCAAATCGTGTCCACTCGTGTTTTCCCCCTCTCTACCTACCAACAGGTCGTTTCAATACTGGATGAGCTCTACCTGTTCGAAACTCCACCGAAGCATGCATTCTGGTCTAATCTGACTGACCAATAGCGACGCGACTTTCTTCAATCACGAGCGCTGCACGCAAAGTTTATGTCTCAATCATGGTTGTCGTGCGTATTTCTTTATTTTGAATGGACTATAGATATGTAGAAAGAGGTTCTAGAAAAAACTACACACGAAATGTGGGAAACAACTGTACGCCATACTGAAAAAGAATCGAGGACTAATGGGATGGAGGTGCTGGATTTCAAATTCAAATTTATTCACTTCCTCTACATTTTTAACATAAACCAATACAGGTGCAGCAAGCTTTAGGAATGATAGTTCTGTGTGTGAGGAATGCATTTGCTAAAATTGTTGTTCAAATCTGTGGATTCTCCCTAAACTGCATATTTGCCTTCGGGAATCGGGAGCACCAGGGAGTAAAACTAATTTTTTATCGCTAATCTTTCGGAATTATTTTATTCCTTTTTCAAAGCTGAAATTTCAATATTCACGTATAGTTGATGAAAACAGAGAACATATCTATCACCTACCTTTGAAACTAAGCTTTTTCCTGCTCATGAATTCAACTTCAGGAAAACTGTTAAGTAATGGTAGTCGATAAAAAACACAACACAAGTTACACATTAAAAACGTTAAATATATATAAATACCGACACGTTAAAATGAAAACGAAACACAATAGTGCATGGTCAAAAAGCAACTGATCAACTTACCTGAAATATTCGATCGCTACATAAATATAATATTTTTTTTTCATTTTCGTGACTAAAATGTCACATATTTCAACACAAATCAGTGAGAGAAGTTGTACTTTTAATTACTAGTGATTAAAAATATTTTTCCCAAGTGGTTAAAAGTGTTACCTAGGTTACCAATAAACAACCATCATACACATTGCTCATACCGCAGCAACGGTGTCGAATTATTCGTATCGAGTAGGCTGCTTTCCAAATTAAATGCAACACAAGCAACGGTGGCGCATATTTTTATTTTTAGTAGGCTGGTTACAATTTTGTTTCGACGAGTCAATAACACAATAGTTATTTATGCAACAATTGCAAAATAATTTTTTTTAATTTCTATGAAAATGGAAAAAATCAAATTCAAAACACGTGAGTAAAGCGCATTTAATCACTCGCCTGGTTGAGGCCCCCCGCAGCTTCATTGCTCGGGCGCTCAACATCCACGTTCGTGAATAAATGCTACGCTTCACTCACTTGTCCTAAAAATATCTATTTATTTTCTTTGCTTATTCAGAAATCTGCTTTTTCTCTTTAACTTTTCTAGAATATGCGTGTATATTTTTAACCGACGAAACCAAAAAGGAGGAGGTTCTCTATTCGACCCGTATATTTTATGTTTTTCCATCATATTTTTTTATGTATGATCACGCATAACTTTTTACTGAGGCGTCCGATTCCGATAATTCTTTCTTCAGTGGATAGGTGTACTTCGACTTTGGTCCCATTTGAATTCAAAAGATGAAATCCACCCCTAAGGGTAGCGAAATGGAGGATATTGATTACTCACCCTCTGAATTCTGGTCCGTTAACCGATTCTATCAGGCATAACTTTGTACTGGGTTCTTCGATTTGGATGATTCTTTTTTTAATAGATAGGGTATAACTTATATTTGCATTTCGAATGGAATTAGCTACCCTTACGGGTAGAAAAATAGGGGATAATTGATTTTTCACTAGTGAACATTAGCACACACATACGTAGTTGACAATGACAGATCGCTACTGACATTATTCTTGTTCCCTCAAAATCAGTGTATTTTATGAGAGGATGGAATGATATACAAAGTAATGAAATAAACTAACCAGAACAACGAAAATAATTTATATTACAACAAATAGTAAAGGTGGGTAGTAAGTATTTTGGAAGTAATAAAAAAACAAGTAGGTAGTAATTGGTAGATTTTAGCCACAAAAAATTTAAAAATAAAAACTTTTTAACAAAAAATTAAACCGACGAAATACGGAACTGAAAAGTAAAAAATAAAAACTTTTTAACAAAAAATTAAACCGACGAAAAAATCAACTGAAAAGCAAAAAATAAAATAAACCTTTTTAGTCTAAATGATAATTGAGCTCCTAAACTAATGTAAGTAACTGATTTTGAGTCGGCGCCAAACAAACTATCAATTGAATTAGGTGAAGCGTAAAATGATGGCAGCGGATGCACGGCTGCGTTTTGCTGGACTTCTTTCATGAATAATTATCTTCGATAATTGTTTGTTTGGCATGACTCAAAATCAGTTCACATTGTAACTCAATCATTAGATAGAAATCATTTTATTTCAGTTCTTCTTATTGATTAAAATTTTATTATCACTTTTGGTTTAAGCAATTATCATGGAGATTGATTTGAATCATTTCTCCTAAAAATCTCTTTGGATAAATCGTCTCATTTTCTGAAATTTTTACCGAATCCAATTCAAAATTTACGATCATTCAAAATAATGTGCAGCAAATGATGTTTTATATATTGAAAACTAGAATATATCAATACAAATATGACTGCTATGAAAAAATAGAAACAGCACTTGCTACACATCATTTTGAATTATCGTGAAATTTTAATTTTGAACCGGTAAAAATTTTAGAAATTTCATCACAATTACCTCCACAACTTCAATGAATCAATTCAATCAAAATTGAGATGAGGGTGGTTCATGAAGTTACAATGAGTAGAAAAAATGAAGCAGGAGGTTTGTTCAGTTGTGAAAAGCAGGACCATCACAAGAGAGCAACCGACCAGGCGGCCAAATGGAAGATTTTATAAAAAATTCAGAGGGATGTTGAACTTTCTGTTATTTACCTATTTACTGAAAACTTTGATGCATTCCCCGACAAATGAAAGTGAATTCCGAAGGAAGTTACTCCTCTACAAACGACCCCTTATGGAAAATGGCTGTTGGTTAAATTTCCTGAATTTTTGGTATGTTGTAGATTTTGACTTCCACGGCAGAAGTGTCCATGGGCACAAAAAATCGACCGACTAGTTTTCCCGATACAGGGCTTTCTGGGAATACCATGCCTCAATGATGGTATAATTTTTTTTTTTCATTTCAATTTTCCGCTACAACCATTTTGGTTATTAGCGGGGTACAATATATTAACAATACATTCTAAATTTCATACAATATACTTGTTCTATTCAGAAACGAAACTAGATTTTCCGGGTTGAGAATGATTTGTAGGTCGTTGGACAGGTTGGCGGCAACTCTTCCTTGGTGATACAGTGGACAGTCTAAAAGTAGATGTTTCACGCTGTCACAAATATAGCATGTCTCTGGATCACTTTGTTGAAACAGGTGTTGGTGGGTTAATCTTGTGTGTCCAATTCGGAGCCTTGAAAGAGTGACCTGGTGTTTTCTGCTTAGTCCTATATGCTGGGTGGGGTCAAGATTGGGGTCGAAATTGGGGTTGTTGTCAGTTCCTTTTTCTTGCCATCTATCCTGCCATACGCCTTTGATGTACTTTTTAATGTCAGCTTTCATATTATCGTACGGGATAGTATTTACTCTAATAGCGGTCGGATCTGTGATAGCTTGTTTTGCGGCTTTGTCGGCTTTCTCGTTTCCGGGTATTCCAGTGTGTGAAGGAATCCACACTAATTTTACGGTCTTTCCTCGGGATTTCAGTTGGTGCAGTTCATCTTTAATCGATTGAAGTACGGGATGTTTGGGGTACAGTTGTTTGACTCCTTGTATTGAACTCAAAGAGTCAGTGAAAATTACTGTTCCTTTAGTATCAAGGCTATTTGATATTCCAAAGGCTTTTGCTATGGCGTACAATTCTTCTGTGTAAATATTGCAATTTGGTGGTAAGCTGTAACTGTGTGTTTCATTGTTTGATATAACGGCTGCTCCCACGCGTTGATCTCCGGTTGCCTTAGATGCGTCTGTATAGATTATGTTTTGTCCGTGGAACTCAGTTTCTATTTCGTGGTATTTCTTGAGGATTTCTAGACTGGGGGTTGTAGTCTTTGGGAAATGAGTGGGGGGGTTGCAGGATGGAATATCCGTTAACCAGGGTGGTTGTGTCATATTGAAAACAGGTAAAGGTTATTCTTATGCTGAATGGGTCAGGGATGCGGGTATTTCCTTTCGATGGAGCATTTTGGTGGGTTGGTAAGATGTAATCATAGAGTGGGTTATTTTTGTTGGCAGATATTCTTGCAGCAAAAGATAAGCTCAATGATTGTCTTCTGATTTCAAGGGGTGGTTCATTAGCTTCTACATAAAGGCTCTCAACAGGACTTGTTCGAAATGCACCAAGCGCATATCTGATTGCTGCATTATGTATGGTATCCAATTGTTTGAGGAGTGATTTCCTTGCAGTGGTATATGCTAAAGAACCATAATCAATTTTTGCTCTTATCAAGTGTCTATAGATTGTCATTAGGGTAGTGCAGTCCGCTCCCCATTCGTGACTGGACAATGTCTTCATAAAGTTTAGTCCTTTCCTGCAATACTGTTTGAGGTAGCGAATATGAGCATCCCACCGTAGTTTCTCGTCGAATATCATTCCCAAAAACTTGATCTCTCTGACGAAATCTATTTGAACGCCATCTGATTTCAAAATTGGATATGTTGGGACTGATCGATTGCTGAAAAGCATGCACTTTGTTTTCTTGCTGGAGAACTGGAAACCAGTTTTTAAGCTCCATTTCTCTAGGTTAATTATGGTTTTCTGTAAGAGTTTGGTTGCGGATGTGATATTGTTACTGCTGATAAAAAGAACCAGGTCATCAGCGTAAAGTCCGATTTTGATTGGTGATTCGATACTTTTGGAAATTTCATTGATCGAAACAAGGAATAATGTGGTACTCAGGATTGATCCTTGTGGGGTGCCATTCTCTTGGATTTTTTCCATGGAGAGTGAGTTGTTTACCATCAGACGAAAGGACCGGTTTTTTAAAAAATTTGTAATGTAGGCTAGCAGATTTCCATCTATTCCCCATGACTTGAGTTTTTCCAGAATGTTGTATCTCCAGGCTGAGTCGAATGCTCTACAAATATCGAAAAAAACTACGATGACTTTGCGTTTTGTTGAGAAAGCTTCAGATTCAATACTTATTATGTTATCTGTAGTTGAGCGGTGATGATGGTATAATGTCACAGTGATCTCGTATCCATTAAACTTTTTCGTTTTGTTCTCTACAATAGGGTGATAGGGGAGAGCATGTCATATATAAATATATATATATATATATATATATATATATATATATATCAAACATTTCTCGATGTAAAAAATGTCTCATAGTAATTTTATGAATACAGGGTGAGTAAAAAGAAACAGTCCAAGTTTCTTAGAAAAATACGTTTTTTTTAATGTATACCCTGTATTTCGTCAAAAAAATCGGGTAATTTTTATGAATTTTTCATATAATGTACGGTTTGAGGAATCCAAGGTATTTTTTTATTTTTTTTATGTTCTGGTTCCCACGAAAAGGGATATCCTGTAATGTTCAGAGAACATCGTGGGAACCAAGGGAAAGAAAGTAGGAGTTGGTGTTCTTCTTAAATTTCTGGAGGTTGTATGCCTCGGGGAACACCTCCCTAGGCAATGAGTTCCAAAACCTCGCTGTTCGTTGAATGAACGAGTCTTTGGAAAGTGATGTTCTGCAGGTCTCCAAAGTGACCACGAAGGGTGTGATGACTGAACTGACGGGTTAATCTCGAAGAGACTGCCAAAGAAAGGAACGATTGTGATATTTCAGAAGAGCATCGCCCATGAAAATATCTATAAATAGAGACAAATCGCCAACTTTTCTACGGTGTTCCAGACAAGTGAGCGAGTTTGTAGCGAGGCATCACCACGAGACAATTGCCTTTTTGGACAGAATCCAATAGCCTCAGGATATGTTTAGGTGCCGCGCTCCAAATATGGGAACAGTATTCAGGACAGGTCGGATCTGTGCCTTATAGATCATAAGCAGCTGAGTGGGGTGAAATAGCTCTTGGCACGAAACAAAACCAAGTTTTGGGATGCACTTTGGCAATGGACCTCACGTGATTTTCCAGGAAATGTTATTGCTGATAGAAATCCAAGCATCGATATGGATGACTTCAGTGGTATGGTTACTCCTGACAAAGTTATGTTAGGCACAGTGAGATCGGCTTTTCTAGAGAAAAGACATGCTTGTGTTTTGTTTGCATTGAATTTACCAAGTTATTAGATCCCCACTCGAGAATTTGCTAAGTCCATATTTATATTATTAACATTTCTTCCTCGTTCATTTCTGGTTTCACGGGCTGATATAGGGGCCCTGGAAGAGAAAGCGTATGGAGAGTACTATCATCGGCAAAGCTGTGTACTGGACATGAAGTTGCTTTCAACAGGTCGTTGATGTGAAGTAGAAATAGTGTTGGTGCGAGAATAGATCCTTGCGGAACACCAGCATTTATGAGTAGAGTGTCAGATGAAA
Source organism: Gonioctena quinquepunctata (assembly GCA_018342105.1). Lineage (NCBI taxonomy): Eukaryota > Metazoa > Arthropoda > Insecta > Coleoptera > Chrysomelidae > Gonioctena > Gonioctena quinquepunctata. The sequence continues at coordinate 471,279 of JAFIRS010000619.1, read as the reverse complement.
CTCCATCGACCACTACATGGAGAGACCTGTTTGAGAGAAAACTAGCAAGCAGAGAACACAGCTGAGGGGGCAAGCCATAAGACGGAAGCTTGGCGAGGAGTCCCTGGTGCCAAACTCGATCGAACGCCTTGGAGATATCTAATGCCACAGCTAAAGTTTCTCCATACTTTTCAATAGATAGCTGCCATATATGTGAGACGTAAGCGAGCAGGTCACCAGTTGATCTCTGATGGCGGAAGCCATATTGCCTATCGTTGACAATTCCTGAGTCTTCCAGATATTTCATGAGCTCGATGTTGATGGCTTTTTCCATGACCTTTGAAATAATAGATAGCAGTGCGATAGGTCTCCGGACTCGTTTGTCGTACATACTTTTGAATGTTCGGATTTTATTAATACCCATCGGAGACAGAAATGGGCTATTTTCGAACAACTATCCCTAACAAAAAATGCAATATAAGGGAATGAACTGATGTATTAGAAATCAATGAATCTTATGCAATTTTTTGGAATTTTCATATTATACGATATGAATCAACTCGGTTCCACACTACCCCAGAGGTAGAGTTGCCGGTGCATTTTTTTTCAGTGGTGTCCCCTGTAGGCCTATTCCACTTTTTATTGAGAAAATACGCTAAACACGTTTCCCTAATATTACAAATGTATTCTCCGATGATTAGCCGTTATTGAAAGGAACATACAATATATTTTTTTCTTGCTGCCCATTTTCTTGGTATCATGATAAAAAAAGTCGAGTTTTGGAATTATGTCCCCAATTTTATCGTATTTCATAAACAGTCATATCTATTGAAGAAAATATCAGTCTCATTCCCAAAAAAACGGGTTATTTGAGTAATTTTCAGTTCTTGAATCTGTTACAGAATAACGTGACACCCTAAAAAAATACATTTTTTTTTAGTGCACTTTAAGATGTTATGTTTTTCTTTTTAGTGCAATTCAATAAAATATTGTCTTTAAAAAGTTTTTTATATATACTTATTTAAATTTTTTGTGTGAAATATATTGAAATACATTTCAAAATTAGTTCATTGAATAAAGATCCACAAAACGTAGATATTTATAATCGCGGACTTTCTTGTAGAATTTTGGGAAGTATAATACCCCACCATTCATTTGTTGATCCATTCCTACGTTTTCGTCGGCTTGATTGGAAAATATCCCCTATTTTGTAGAAACCCCACATTTCACAGAAAACATATAAAATATTTCTCTAGTTTCTTTGGAAACAGGGCTTTTAAATTAAAGACATTTCATTCAC